>APFE031360526.1:90595-119094 GCA_000404065.3 Pinus taeda | reverse complement strand
ATTCCTTGAGAAGTCATATATAAATGATACATAGTACACAGACTTACCCAGTGATGGAACTTTCACAGGTCCAAACACATCACTGTGCACAAGCTCTAATATTGTTTCGTCCTCTTACCACCAGAGGGGAAACTCACCCGATTTTGCTTCCCATATACACAATTTTCACAAAAATCAAAATCCAGAGAGCTATTACTCATACCTTCTACCATACCTTTACCATGAAGTATTCGAAGGCCCTTCTCTCCAATATGTCCAAGCCTTTGATGCCACAACATGGTCTTCTCTCCAGAGACCACTAGATTTGCTGCTCCATTTTCAGGAACCATAGAACTATTGCACCCGTCAACAACAGTGCTACCTTGCAGCTTGTAGAGAGTTCCAGTCCGAACTCCCCGCATCAATACTAGTGCTCCTCGAACCATCTTGCAGGTATCCTTACACCTGCATCATCCAACTTACACCTGCATCATCCAACTTGCTTACAGAAATCAGATTTCTGGCCAACGCAGGAATATGCAGAACACCCGGTAGGTTTCTGTTATGTATATGTATCTCTACTTGCTTGCAGGTTTTCCGACAGAAGACTACGATTCTCCGCACTTATTCATAAAGCATTTCATCCCTCACTCTAGTTCAAACTTCACGCTTTAGGGGGCATCTGTTACACAAAATTTTGTCATTGTCTGTGTACTCCCCATTCCTTGATCCTGGAGGACCTCTATAGTGAACCCTACATGATTTCCCTTCATGAAGAAACTCCCATTGTGTCCCTCTTCATTAGCAGATCAATTCCCTTTTGCATCATTTCCCCTTAAACTTCTGTTTTGCCCAATTTATAAGACCGACTCTAATGTCCCTTGTCTTCCTCACGCCGATATGTAGGAATTAGCACTATCCCTAGCATTGACCGGAGTGACTAAGTTGTGTTCTAGTTGCACCGGTCCTGTTACCCTAAATTTTTTAAATTAAGAGCCGAAGCTTCCAGCTCTAGAAGCTTCGTAATGGAAGTCTGGTAAATGGTTTGGCCAAATGGGGTCAAGGATGTCAGTTTGGGCTCCTTTCCCCTATAATGATGGAACTTCCTCAAGGGATAAGACCTTCTCCCATGAGAAGAGGATCCATCTCCCATCCATTCATCCTATATAAACCTCCCTTCTTCCCAAGCACAAGCTAGTGTTAATGTTGGTGTGCTAGTGCTATTTTGGTTTGGAGTAAACAACAAGCTATTCATAGGTGTAGCTCTCTAGTTGTGTGAGGGAGAAGTGTGATTTGGTTTGGAGTGAAGCCTAAAGGTAAGAGCCTTAAAACTATTATTGTTGAGGCCATCATGGAATGCTAGCATAAGTGTGTGGGACCCTGGTCTTGTCAGAAGAGAACGACAACGTCAGGACAATGGTCGAAATCTCTTCTTGATTCAATATATATGCAACTATCAATTGATTTCCTATATGATGTGTAATATTACATTTTCATAGCTTAATGTTTCTTTACTTGTTAAGTAGGTTGAATTACAATTTGTCTATTATCACGGTTGTTTTTTGTTGTTGTTTACTTGTTTCAGGGGTTTGAAGAAGGAAGAGAGAGATAGTTGGAGCAAGCAAGCAAGGACATCATCAAACGGGATAAGCGTACTAAGAGGTAGGCCCTCTTAATTGGTTCTAACCTAAGGAAATCTTCCATAGAATGTATTAATTGTGGCTAGACCCATTATCGGGCTAGAGGAATTTGTTTGTGTCCGCACTTATAATTTTACTTCACCACACCTCCTGCTCAACCATATCTGGAGCGTGACTTACCTTTATGGTTAGAAGAGGAGGACGAAGATGAAGTCTAATCTTGCTCAATCTATACCCTAGATGCTACTATAAGATGGGGGCAACCTATTGAATACGACCTGATTGAGAAAATCCTCTAGAGTCAACCCCCCAACACCATGTCTCTGAGGAGTTAGTGAAGAAAGTTGAAGATAACCCTTGGACTGATTTGTGCCTAGTTGACTAAAGTCCTACTCATTTCAAGATGATAGAATTTGGTCCAAAAAGAACATTGAAAATCAACCCCTCTCTCTCGGCACATCAGGAAAAGGAGTTATGTGACATGCTAAGAAAGCATCTAGATTCCTTTTCCTGGAGTTACAAGGAGATGAAGGGAGTTAACCATTTGGTGTGTACTCACCACATTTACATCAAGGAAGGTTGTAAGCCAGTGCACCAACCTCAGAGGAGAATGAACCCAACCCTCAAGGATATAGTCAAATAAGAACTGCAGAAGTTGTTGGATGCAGGGTTCATTTACCCCATCTCAGATAGTGAGTGGGTATCTCCTCTGGTTCTGGTTCCAAATAAAAATGGGAAGTGAGGAATCTGTGTGGGCTACAGAGAGTTGAACAAAGCCACAGAAAAGGACCATTTCCCTCTACCCTTCTGTTGTAACCACTGCAACAACCCCTCCAAAATTTTCAAACTCTTCTAAATTTTGGAGCCCCTCCACCTTTTCCGTAGCTACCGCCCATCCTTAGAGT
Source organism: Pinus taeda (assembly GCA_000404065.3). Lineage (NCBI taxonomy): Eukaryota > Viridiplantae > Streptophyta > Pinopsida > Pinales > Pinaceae > Pinus > Pinus taeda. Next base: position 116,570 of record APFE031360526.1, on the reverse strand, counting down.
CTATTCAGAAGCCAGGAAACGCCAGAAAGGTCTAGAAAAGACTCACATCTCTTTCATAACCAAACCAAGTCACACAAGTCATGAATTCGCATAGGTCCCAAAGGTTGCACAAGTCGCATAAGTCGCATATAAGGTCCCCTCCTAAGGTCCTCTACCAGATCTATATTCTCTAATTTTAAATGCAATAAAAGAGAAATAATTTATTTTCTAACAAGACTTTTAAACGATAATAATTTACCATTTAAAATCTAATTCCTACAATTTAAATAGTGAACATTTAATTTCAATCACTTACATGATTAATCTATGCATAGAGATGAATACCTGTACCGATAGTCTGATTGAGATTCGCTTGAGCTGCTGCTCCTACTGGAACGCTCCTCTTGACTACCGACTGGATTTACCTCCCAGCCAACTAGGAAGTAATTCCCAGCCCAGGAAACCTCCACAGGTTCCCTAGCCCTTCGTGCCCAAGTCCAACCAGATGTAGTGTGTCCAAGATGAATAATATTCCCCTCCTCTCTCTCAAACAATTCCTCCAAAACCACAGCCAAACCAAAACCAAAAGCAAGACCAAGCCTCCCTTCCTCCCCTCATCCTTCCCCTTTTATGCCCCCTTCTCTTCTCCACCTCAACCACCTCTCCTTAATGTCATAACTTCTCCCTCATCCTTACATTTGACTTCTTTTCTCCCAAGTAAACATAAGAGGACATTTGGGAATGTGATATGAATATAAAATTGGGTAATTAATTGGAGAGGACCATGTCTTCTCCCAAGTAAATATTTTGGGGATGAGAGATGAATATATAAATTGGTAATTAATTGGAGAGGACCATGTCTTCTCCCTAGTAAATGTGAGAGGACATTTTGGGGATGAGAGATGAATATATAAATACGTAATTAATTGGAGAGGATCATGTCTTCTCCCAAGTAAATCTGAGAAGACATTTCAGAATGTGATATGAATATAAAATTGGGTAATTAATTGGAGAGGACCATGTCTTCTCCCAAGTAAATGTGAGAGGAAATTTTGGGGATGAGAGATGAATATATAAATTGGTAATTAATTGGAGAGGACCATGTCTTCTCCCAAGTAAATCTGAGAGGACATTTTGGGAATGAGGTATGAATATATATATAATTTGGTAATGAATTTGGGAGGACTATGTCTTCTCAAAATTTAAAAAATTGGGGAGGTAAATAACATATTTATATCAGTACCAAATTTACAGTTTCACCAATGTAGGTATGTACCAATATTTCTTGATAATTATAAGTCCATATTTTAAGGAAATTTAAACACTTAGCAAAATTTGTAGGATAAGATTAAATAGGGCATTACATACACTCCTCCTTCAGAAAACTTCGTCCCGAAGTTAGAGTGTAAAAGATACAAGAGTTCGAAGTAGTTTGGTAATAAGGCATAACAAATGGAGAGAGAGTTATAGTAGTAAAATTTGGTAAGTCAGACAATGACATTCCTTCCCATCAAGAGTCTCCCACTGATCTATACCCTCCTATCCCTCCTGACCTACTTCCGTTCCTACCCTATCCATCCTCTGCTGCTATATACGATGGCATTGGTTGTACCAATATAACCACTAAAAAAACCAACATGGCAGAAGCGTTGACTATATCGACCTAACTTCCCCAGTAGGCAACTGGCAATCGTAATCACACGTCTAGGGGAGCGTGTCCACCACTGCCTTCCCACGATTCCAAGTTTGGAGGTTACACGGTGGGAAATACCTCCACCCCTCCTCACAACTAGGGTCAATGCCCTAATATGGACCACGCTACAATGCCCGTTGGACTTGGCATGGATGTTATGTTAGATTTTAGGCTTCTGTGGAAGTTTTTTGCAGTGGTATGATCCGGATTATCCACAGCTTTTTGTTCATTGTGTCGACGTTTCAAATTTCAAAGGGGGTCTATCATCAGGACAAATCAGAAAGATAGAATATGAATGAAAGATTATTGAGAGAAGGAGCCATGTGTCTGGATATAAATAAACCAAGAACCCTAATTTTATATAAGGGCCGACACTTGTTTTCTAATTTTTTTTTTTTTAATTTTTCCATATTTAATTAATTATTTTAATTTATTCAATAGCTTAGGTTTTAATTATTTAATTATAACCTTTATTTTATTATTTATTGATTATTTTATTTAGTTATTTTCGTTTTTTATTTAATTAATTAATATGAAATTTAATTATAAAATATTTTTAATTAATTAATATAATTTTTATTTATTAAATAATTAATATAATTTTTTTTATTAATAATTAACTATAAATTTTCTAATCTTTTATTTTATTTATTTATATAATTAAATGTAAATCTTATTTTTTATTTGATTAATTAATTTTACCAATTTATTTTAAAATTTTTATTTTATTAGAATTAATTAAAATTTAAATAATTAAATAAATTTGCTTCAATTAATTAATTTAATTTAAAATCTAATTAAAAAAGAATTTTATTTTTAATTTTTTATATGGATTAATATTTAAATTTGATTAATTTATAATTTATAATATATAATTAATTAATTAATTAAATTTATCTTGATTTAAAAATCTAAATTTTTTCTTTCTTTTTATTTAAAATCAATTAATTATTCTTTATGTATAATTTTCATTTTATATATTTATATTGTTATATTTTGTTTATTAAGAATTAAAACATTAATTTAATTTAACTTAATTAATTTGCTTTAATTATTTAATCAAACCTTCGAAATGGAAGACCTTTTTCGATGATCTTATGCTTCCAAGTGTCGGGGGGGTTTATTTGTCTGATCAGGGGAAGCCAATTTCCACTAATTTCACTCCCATTGTCCCTGTTGAGGTTTTGCGGAAATTTCATAATTTCAATGGCCTCTCTGATTTTCCTTTTGTGATAGTTGTCCTCTCTTGCAATTACCTTGGCCTCTTCCAAACACATATGATGCTTGGTCTTGGACGAGTGCTCTGCAAGGGCTGATGTACGGGATCTCTCATTCTTTATGTCAGCCGCATGCTCTTCTAGTCTTATTTTCAGAGATCGACCTGTTTCCCCAATATAACGCTTGCCACATGAGCAATCAATCTTGTACACTCCCTTGAGTTGTTGACGATCAATTTTATCCTTAACCGACCTCATCATCTGCCTTATCGTTCCACATGTTGTAAATTGAGTGTCTATGTTTTTCTTCTTTAAAATTTTTGCAATCTTATCGGTAGTCCCATGGATGAATGGAAGGTAAACTTTCCCATGATTTTCTTTCTTGTCTTCAGGGGGACGCTTAGAGAGGGCCTGTCCTGAGCCCTTCTTATAGCTCTCTTGATACTCCACTCCTTGTATCCAATGTTTTTGAAGACAGAGGTTAAGTGTTCGATCTCATCCTTTAGGTGATCAAGGTCAGAAATTCTGAAAGCCCTAATAGCTAGGGTGTTCAAGACGCTAGATTTCTGGGAGGGATGATGGTAAGAGTCAGCATGAAGATAGCTATCAATGTGAGTTTTCTTCCTATATACCTGGTGACCCAAAGTACCATCCTCCTTTCTACTGATCAGAACGTCTAGAAAGGGGATCTTACCATTCTCTTCCAGCTCCATAGTAAATTTGATTTCAGAAGATACAGAGTTAAGATGATTGAAGAACCTTTCAAGCTCTACCTTACCATGAGTCCAATTTACGTTGGTGTCATCGACAAATATTTTCCACCATGCTAGCTTCAAGTGGAATGAGTCAAGGGCTTTCCTCTCAAAGTACTCCATGTATAGGTTGGCAACAATAGGTGAGAGCGGGGAACCCATGGCGACCCCAAAAATTTGTTCATAATAGTGATCTTGAAAACTGAAAAAAGTGGACCGTAGACAAATTTCTACCAGCTTCGCTGTTTCAGGAACGGTGGCCATCCTTATAACATGAACAACTTCATCAAGGGGAATATTTGTAAACAAGGATATGACATCAAAGCTTACTAGAATATCATCTTTATCCACCCTTTTATCCCTAATAAGCTTTACAAAATCAGTTGAGTCTTTTATAAAAGAGTCTGTGTTACCAACCAGGGGTTTCAGGATCTTAGCTACATACTTAGCTAATTCATAGGTAGGGGAACCAATGGTGTTAACAATTGGTCTAAGAGAGACCCCTTCCTTATGGATTTTTGGTAATCCATAGATTCTAGGAATGACTTCACAGGAGGGAATCAACTTCTTTTTTATTTTATCCTCTAGGTTGGTTTCCATGATGGCCTTCTTGACCTGCTTTATCACCTTGGGAATAGGGTTGGAGTTGACCCTTCTATAACTTCCACAACTCAAATGTTCATTCATTTTTTGAATGTAATCTTCCTTGTTTAACACCACGGTTGCTCCACCTTTATCAGCTTTGAGAACAACTATTTTATCATTATTTCAGAGAGATCTCAGAGCCTCACATCCCTCTTTATTCAGGTTACTCTTCGGGCGTTTAGACTTCAATATAGCTATGGAACATTCTTGTCTTAATATCTCCCTGTCGTTTGATGAAAGACCTTGAGTCCCATTCTCAATGTTGCAAATGATGCTTTCAAAAGGAATGTTCTTAGGTGAGACCGCAAATCCCAATCCTTTGCTCAGAATTTTGATTTCTTCAGGGTTAAGCATTATGGATGAGAGATTCACAACCCTCTTATCATGCTTGTTTGGAATACTGGGGATCCTAATCACAAACTTATATTTTCTAGAATTATCACTTGTAGCATTATCATTATTAATAATTCCATAGTTTGTATTATCTTTAGCTTCAAGATCTTTACCCTCTAAGCCACTCTCGTTTTTGATTTTAACATTCATACCAACAAATTCAGATGTGAAAACGTTATTAGTGTCGATGCGCTTCTTCCCTTTGCTGCTGGAATCATAAGGGGTAGCATATGAGTTACCTCCTGCGTGCTCCAAGTTGCAGTTGGAATCCAAGCTGTTGATGATGCTTGCGTTACTGTAGCTAGTATCACCCACAACGTAGCTGGTATCGTTATTAATACTTCCAACGATTGAGTTACATTCAGCTTCAAGATCTTTACCAACCTCATTACCAACTAATTCAGAAATATCCATGTTCTTAATAGCGTTGAACGTTGCTGAAGTTGTTGACATCGTTGCTGGGATTTTGGGCAGCGTAGCTGGAGCCACGGCTGCTGGAGGGACAACGTAGGGTTCCACGCTGTTCACATTGTTAATGCTCATTTTAATGTCAAAATCCTTGATGTTCACTGTATTAATGTTGATACCTGCACTATTGGAGTTAGTGTCCACGCTGTTCATCAGATTAATGTCATTGTTACCCATTCTTATGTTAAAGCTTGATGTACCTGCGTTGTTGTTAAAGCCCATTTTAATGTTAAAATCCTAATGCTCATCGTATTAATGTTTATACCTGCGTTGTTGGGGTTATTGTCCACGTTGTTCATCAAATTAATGTCGTTGTTACCCATTTTTATGTTGAAACCTGATGCATTGCTCACCGATTTAAAGTTGATACCTGCGTTGTCTACATTGTTCATCGGACAGGTGCGTTCTAAGCTGCTGGTGGAGGGAACAGTACGGGAACAACGCTCTAGTTCTGGTGTAGCGTAAGCCAAGGGTCTTGGTGTGTAGATGCAGGAGAAGACAGCGTTATCAGCCACTCCGGATCATACCACTGCAAATCATAATGTTATTAAGTCTAGTATCCATGTGTCAATCTTGCAGTTCATACTGGAAATAAATCATAAATTCACTAAGTCATTCATTTAAACAAATCATATCCACTTGAGCCATATATGAAACAAAAATAATTCTGATAAGTCATGCACTAGATAATTCATCACTAAGTGAGTCATACATTTAGGCCATACATCAACCATTTCCATCATAAATACCAAATCCATCAATTGATTTATATAAGTAGTTTCACGTGTCCAACCAAATGCATCAATATTACATAATGTTCATAAATAAACAACATGGAACTACAAAATAGAACCTTAGCATAGATAGCTGTCTAAGTCAAAAATGGGCATCAAAGATGCTCAAAAAGTGAGGGGGTAGTTGCAATGTATAATCTTTGCATCCTCCTCGGTAGCAAATCCTGGGATGTAGTTGTCCCACTGGATCCTTATGAGTAAGTTGTATGGTATTGTAGAGAATTTACATTATGTGAACGAATTTTTTATTTTATTTTTTTATTTTTTTAGCTAGGTCATTCAGTTCTTATATTCAAAGACCTCCTATATTTTGGACCTAAATGTTTTCTTCTTGCAGCCTCCATATACCAAATGAAACAATGATTGTTTGAGAATTATTATATATGTAAAAGATTATGCTAACTCCTGGATATATAAAAAAAAGTAGAGCTAGTTGGAATGAGAGTATCACAATTGTATCTATTTACACATTTGCATATTGGATTGACACTTTATAAATTACCATTAGTTTAAGGGCCTGAGTGTTTTTTTTTTTAAGTAAACACTATATGCAAAACATATTTAGAGACTCAATGAATCCCAATTAAAAACTAAGTAAAGAAATTTTAATATTTTTAAAACATACTCTTGTAATGATTGTGAAGTGGAAAATAATTAGAGACTAAGATGTGAAAAATTATGAAATAATATTCATGAATTTACATGATTGTAAGAGTTTGTGAATTCTCTTTCTTGATATTTTTATTTTGGGTTTTACATGGTTTTCGTTGTCATTTACATTCCATAAATTATTTCATCCATCATCAATCATTTGCATTGATGGTTACAATAATTGAGATCCTTTGGATGTTGTCACAATAATAAATACCAACACTTTGGATTGATTGTCATAACTTCTTATTCCATCCATCTTGAATAACCATTTTTTTTTTAAGTGAAAGTAATATTTATTTTATTTACTTATATATATCTATCTATATATATATATATATATATATATATATATATACGGAAAAGCATTATTCACAAGTACCAATTCGACAAGAACCATGTTATAAAAAAAATTATTTGTCCACTACCTAAACTAAAATGTGGGACCAGATTGACAGCTATTTCAAGACCTTTGCAGTTTGTCATCATGAACTCCCTTGTCACCCTGTTCTCAATGCATAAACAATGAATGCATATTTTATGTCTCTCTGTGCAATCCTATGCACCTCCAGTTCTTTCATTCTAATTGATGCAAACTATCAGTTATTTGGGCTGTGAACAGTTTATCATAGAGATGGCTTGAACTATGAAACTGTCCTTTTCTCATCCAAGGTATAGTGTACCTTTGCAATAGTGCATCTAAGCCTAAACTTTTCTTCTATCTCCATAAGGTTTCTTGGCATGATCATGCTTTACATGACGTCACAGCTCCATCACTTGGTAGTAAAATCTCTAGAGTGTTCTGCCCATGCAACCATTTTGGAGGTTACCTGTGGTGAACCTCTTTCTTCCCCACGCACCCTTTGGCTTAAATTGCTTGGTTAAGGGAATGATTATCTTGCAGCCTTTTTATCTCCTGCATATAAAATATGCACGTTCACACCTTGCATTGGACTTATACACAAAAATCATTCCAGCCAATATTTTCTAAGGGCGGTTGCCTTCACTTATTAATACGATGGTTGTACTTGTGGTTGACTTTAATCAGTTTCCACATCTAAATTTTTGCATTATCATCAATAGAGACTTGTGGGTGCATTTTTATCCACAACCTGTTTGCATTCTTCCATGTGTCTTTGAATTTCAGCACATTCTAATTCTTGTGGTACAAAACAATCTACATGATGTGAATCCCATACTACTGCACATGAACAGTCCCATTTCTCATTTTGAACTTCTAAGAGAGGGCCCGACGCCATTTTCCACAATTAATGTCTGTTTTTGCTATTTCGCCATCAGAGCAGACACCCCCTTTCTTGTAAATGGTGGATATGCATTGAAGCCATATTTCTTTTGAGCCTGGTGGAAGAGAATTTGCAGGTTTCCAGCCTTTCGGCCATCTATTATTCTTTAAATTTTCTTCTGCAAGTTCCTTTTCAAGAATTCTCTCCTTTAGTGATACTATAACTCCAAGAAATGGATTTTCTGGAGATTGTGAGATATTCCCTATACATTCGGGTATATCTACCTGGTATTCCTTACTAATTCGAACTTTTGTTGTATAGCTTGCATTCTTATTGCGCATATTTCTAATAAGATAATAATACCTCGATTCTGTGTTGCAATTAGTAGAGACTTTTATTCTTTTTTATTATTATTATAGTTTTGCAAGTTGGACAGAACCAATCTTGGACAGGTTTTGATTTCACTTTAGGTGTGAAAAAAGACATGTGGAATGACTCCTCACAGATATCACATATCAGAGTCCTTGCATCCTCCAATCTATCACATATTTTACAAGTACAATGGAAAGTGCTATCATCGACAACTCCTGGATGCTCTGCATATGAAGGTGTTTGAGAAAACTGACCACATACTCCATATTTCTTTAAAATTGTCATGCACCAAGCCTTTTCAGGGTCAATATATTTACCCGTTGTGATATCAAAAGATGCACTTTTACCTAGCTCAAGCATATTCAACTCTGTCTTGGAGGGTGATCCTTCCACGTTATAAACACAATCTTTCTCATTATCTGACTTACTCCTAAATGCCCTGCGTTAGGGCTAGAAAGAGTCCTTTTATTATTCTTCCTATGATACACTTTTTCAATATTTTCTCTCGGCCTTTTGACAGTCGATGATATTTTTTCCAATTTATAAGGATTGCAGTCCTCACCAGTTGACCTGTTATTCATATACCCAATATGAGGGTCAGAAATAAGCTCTCTATCTTTTGTCTTCTGAATAACTTGGTCTCGGAGAGTTTATCGCTTTTTTTTTATATACCATGTTTGAGCCATACTTTGGGATAAAATCATCTGACCCTTTTCAGCATTAAGTGTTGTATTGGAAACTTTTCAGTTTTATATGGCTCTACCAAACCATTGGCACTTGAGTAAACAGGGTCATTATGGTCTCCATAAGCCATATTAGTTGGATATGGATTTTCCTATATCACAATGATGAAAATTTTTTCGTAAGCCACCTCTGAAGGGGATGAACGCAAATCTTGATCACATGGACATCAAGATCAAATGCATGAACACATTAAAGGGATTCTATTGCTTCTCAATGGACCTCAATATCATGCATCTATGGTCTTTTTTTTGGAAGGAAGCTGAAGGATGCGAGCCTCGATGTGTTCATCTTCCTGATTCCTAGTGCAATATGAAGCGCTCCTTATGGGATCCTCCCTTGGCTTTCGACTTACATATTGAGTTGTCTTGTGACATGTGATACTCGGTGGACTTTGGCGTTATGGTAAATGGACTTAGATACTTGGTGGACTTTGTCGTTATGAGTTGGTTTTAGGCTATCTAGTTGGTGGCATCGCCAGGCTTTGTCATTGCAGAATTGGGATTATAGATCTCTTCTAAGTGCATTGATCCAAGACTATCCTACCAGTTGCATTACTTTTGTAACTATGGAACCAGTGTTTCAAATCATCCTTGATCTGAAACCTGTAATCGTTGAGGGTTATAGGTTATAAACTGGTGTCTCTATCTTTTTTTGTAGGTAAAAAGCATCTCTATAGACCAACTGCCTGCATATAGATGCTATTTACATTTTCCCCCTCACCTCTTGCTAACAAAAAGGGACAAGTCTATCTTGGAGGGCATCTATCAATAATGTCTTTACTGTAGGATTACTTCACCTAGGGCCTTCAACCTCAAAATATTGTTTTAAACTAGATACTTGCTACATCAAAATGGATCTATCCATCTTCTAAGGGTATCTCTATTGGCTTTAGTGACTTAGTCATATGGAATGTAAATTCCTCTCAGACAGAACAAGTCAATGCTCATCAGCTTCACCTTACGATAAATCGTCATATTCCAAGAGACTAGCATATCCGTAGGCACTACTTTTATCTTTATGAAAGAAGAGTCCACAGAATGTTCTATCCCGATAAGATAAATCATTACTACCTAAATATCACCATGCATATCCATATAATTTACTCTTCAAAATCCAATTCTGGAGACATTTTGTCTTTTGGTGTCTAGATTACTATGAAATCGAAGGTTATGCAGGGACTCAGACAGGTCGGTCTGCATCTTTTCATTGTGTTTAGATTTATTCATTTGGAAGTTGTGCACTCACTGGTTTTACTTGCTCAATATAAGCATCCCATATATATCCTCTCTTATTTACTCACTACCCACTGAACCACATCTACAATTGGACAAAACAGAAACATAGATTGGGTTGACTCTAAGTTACTAGACATTGTCGTTAAAAATCTTTTGACAGAATATACAAATATATGTATCATGTTCAACTTTCCAAGATTTTCATCACACACATTAAGATTTCTACACAAGCATTAAAATGAAGATCTACCTTGAATATAGGAAAAATACATCTTTATTGTCAAGAGAGTATGCATAAACAGTATTGTCCATACTAGCAAACTTACAACCATGGAATGTTGGAGGTTAACCCCATAGTTCGCGAAGGAAAGAGGAAAAATGAAATGTTTACCCCCATATTTGACAATGTAACACAGAATCACAAAATATTACTCTGTGTCTCTGTAAACTAAAACCTGATGGTTTGCCCATCACTTTGGGTCAAGTATGTTGGAGGTTAACACCATAGTTGATGAAGGAAACCAATAAAGGCTAATTGCTTTTCCGACTAGCCTACAAAAAACTTCAAATCAAGGGTACATTTGTTGAGACGTGTATCTTCATAGATTTGTCTAGATGAATAAATAAAAAAACTCGAAATGGAAATCTAGTAGAGGTGGAACATTTCTTATGTCGATTTGATGGAATTTTTCCTTCAGAATGAGGGATAGTACAGTCTAATAGATCACAAACAATTTTTCAGGATCTGAAGATGAAGTGACACAAATGATTGATGTACTCGTGTCACTTTCTTAAAAACCAAAGGGCACTACTGCTGGCTATCCATGTGCCTCGGTATCTTACTTTATGAGTCAATTTTATTCCAGCCAAATAAATTTGAACAATTTGAACAACAAAGTATTTCAATTAGTAAGACCATTTTGTACAATTTTGAACTGGTAATTCTACATTGGGGTAGTAAGTTCTAGTTGTGGAATGGAGTGTCTAGGAGGTTCTACATGACTAGAAAATCACTTACAAATGCAATGCACTGGCGCATTTGGTATGAAATCATCACATAACTTTACAAACAAAAATCATATTGATCACCATGTTGAACCAAAAAAAATTTACTGAATAAACCAAAAGAATCAAAGCCCATATCTGCCTCTATCACTGTAAAAAAATGGTGAAGTTATATGCCTCAATCAATCCTTACCTCCAGTTTTAGGAAACCCAAAATAATGTGTGGTGCCATTGAACAAGTGAGGAACAATGCAGTAAACAGGTAACCTTCACAAGGAACATAATGGTTCTTATTCAATTGAACAATGTCTGGTTAGAAAATTTTCAAATGAGTTATTAGTACCATGATCTGAGATTTATGTATCTGTATCTTGTTACCAACTCATTGATGATAATGGATTTCTTCATAGATCCATGGAAGGATGTATTTCAGTTGATAAAAAAATAAATATTAAGCCACAAGCAAAGTATTGTAGGTTGCCAACTAACAAAATATGTTCTTATGGGAGATCTTCTTCTCGGGTTGAAGCTAAGTTGCCTGTTTCCCACATATTGTGTAAACAAGGGTGTGATCACGGGTTATTTGAACAAGCTTTCGATGTCTCTACAGGATCTTTTCAGGATAAGCAAGTCCAAAATTCAGACATAAGTTCTAGAATACAGCCTATGATAGTACCTAACTTCAGTGATTTCGAATTGGCTTCACGTATAGCTATTGGCATAAGTAGTCACCATGGAATCTCTAATATTCCCAATGCAATTACAAGAAAGGAACACCTGAAGCAGGATAAAATTGTTAATGTTGGATCATATTGTCAAATTTCATTGATAGAGACACTGAACAAGGAATCAAAGGGTATTTCCCCAGTTTTGACTTTTCCAGATGCACCTCCTTCTAACCTAAAGGCTGAAGTTGTTGAAACCAATGATTTGAGCGCTGGTTCTTTGTTGAAGAAATTAAAGACAGAATGCCCTAGTCAGGATGATATTATAATAAATATAAATGATTATACTAACGGAAATAAAAGAGCAATGGAGTTTATGGAACTTGTAGGTTGCCATGAGCATCCTATTCTGGTTCTTTCCTTGTTGTTGAGTGTTCAGGGAAAAGATGTTCATCTATGTGTCGTATGTGGTCTTCTACAAGAATCGCTTCACTCCATTGGTCTCAGAAAGGAAGAAACTATTTAATGAATTAGTAACTGTAGAAGGAAATATAAGGGTATTTTGTCGTGTTTTCCCTCTGTTTGAGTATGAGGGTGTACCAACAATAGAATTTCCTGATGATTTTGCGATACGTATAAATCTTGGTGGTGATCCTGTTACAAGTTCTAAAAAGGATTTTGAATTTGACAGAGTTTATGGACCTCATGTTGGACAAGGGGATTTCTTTCAAGATGTTCAGCCTTTAGCACAGTCTTCTTTTGATGGATACAACGTCTTTGTATTTTCTTATGGCCAAATGGGCTCTGGGAAAACATATATAATGGAAGGTTCAAGCCATGACCGCGGACTTTATTTTAGGGCGTTTGAGGAGCTATTCGATTTTTCTAATGCTAACGCATATTCTTCTAAATTTGTCTTCCATGTTACAATGTTTGAGCTCCACAATGAGGAGGTTCATGATTTGCTTTTCAAAACCAGTGGAAATCCCTCAAAAATATGTATGGGTCCGACAAAGTTTTCTGTTGAATTGTACAGGAAAAAGTTGAAAATCCAACTGACTTTTTGAGTGTGCTAAAATTGGGAATACAAAACCGAGGAATGGACGCCATGAATGTTTGAAGAATGCAGCTATTCTCATTCGGTTGTTACAATTCATATACAATTGTCTAGTGGCCTCACTGGGGAGTGCCAATATAGCAAGCTTTCACTGGTTGATTTAGCTAGAATTGAGTGTTTTCCTAAGGAGGAAGCTAAAGGGGACTGCCTCAAAGAGTTGTTGCATGAAATAAATCATTGTCTGCATTCGGGAATCTTTTAATTTCTTTGACATCAAAGAAGGACCACGTACCTTATGATAACTCAAGGCTCACTCAAATTCTCTCATATTCTTTAGGTGGTGATTCCAAGACTTTGATTATTGTTAACGTGAGTCCTAGCCATGCAGAAGCACAGGAGACAATATCGTCTCTTAATTTTGCTGCAAGAGCTCAAAATGTTGAACTGAGTCTCCGAAATCATGATACCATAAAGAAGTGGAGAGATGCGGCAAATGAAGCTCACAAGGAGATATATGAAAAAGAAAAGGAAATTCCAGAGGCAAGGCAAGAGGTTATGCGTTTAGAGAAGCACTGAAAGAGGCAGATGATCAATCTCTTCTCTTATTCAACGAAGTAAAAAAAAAAACTTGGAAAGTTGCATTTGCATTGTAGGCAGATAGAGAGTGTAATGCTACAAGAGAATCAGAAATATGAAGAGGAACAAAATGCACAACTAAGAAATCAAGCAACACATATTATGAAGATTGAACTAGAACATAAGATCCAGTTGCAAGAACACACAACTGTGATTCAAATTCTCGAGACCAAAGTTAAAGAACTGGAAAATAAGCTTGCTAAAGCTCGGGCTACTAAGACAATTGAAGGTGCTGATGGTCACTGGAAGGGTGATTAAGCAAAAAATGGTAATCCGGAGACCGATGCTTTGTTGGTAGCTAAGAAGCTAGAGGAAGAACTTGCCAAAAGAGATCAACTTATTGAGCATTTGCATGAGGAGAACGAGAAGCTTTTTGAGCGGCTCACTGAGAAAAGTTCATCAGGAGGCCTACAAAAGGTCGCAAGGACAGATTCAAGAGGATATGATAAAGATTAATGTGGGTGTGATGAGTTTCTTATAACCAAATGATGTAATTTTTTTTTTATTTTTTTTTTAAGGAGGTAGGCTTCAAGGTCCAGATTTTGAACCTAGGCTCTGATACCACATGTAAGGTCCCCTCCTAGGGTCCTCTACCAGATCTATATTCTCTAATTTTAAATGTAATAAAAGGGCAATAATTTATTTTCTGACAAGACATTTAAATGATGATAATTTACCATTTAAAATCTAATTCCTACAATTTAAATAGTGAACATTTCATTTCAATCACATACATGAGTAATCTATGCATAGAGAGGAATACCTGTACCGATAGCCGGTGGAGATGCCCTTGAGCTGTTGCTCCTGCTGGAACACTCCTCTTGACTACCGACTGGATTTACCTCCCAGCCAACTAGGAAGTAATTCCTAGCCCAGGAAACCTCCACAGGTTCCCTAGCCCTCCAAGCCCAAGTCCAACTAGATGTAGTGTGTCCAAGATGAATAATACTCCCCTCCTCTCTCTCAAAAAATTGCTCCAAAACCAAAATCAAGACCAAGCCTCCCTTCCTCCCCACATCCTTCCCCTTTTATGCCCCTTCTCTTCTCCACCTCAACCACCTCTCCTTAATGTCATAACTTCTCCCTCATCCTTACGTTTGACTTCTCTTCTCCCAAGTAAACATGAGAGGACATTTGGGAATGTGATATGAATATAAAATTGGGTAATTAATCGTAGATGACCATGTCTTCTCCCAAGTAAATATTTTGGGGATGAGAGATGAATATATAAATTGGTAATTAATTGGAGAGGACCATGTCTTCTCCCAAGTAAATGTGAGAGGACATTTTGGGGATGAGAGATGAATATATAAATTGGTAATTAATTGGAGAGGACCATGTCTTTTCCCAAGTTAATCTAAGAGGACATTTGGGAATGTGATATGAATATAAAATTGGGTAATTAATTGGAGAGGACCATGTCGTCTCCCAAGTAAATGTGAGAGGACATTTTGGGGATGAGAGATGAATATATAAATTGGTAATTAATTGGAGAGGACCATGTCTTCTCCCAAGTAAATCTGAGATGACATTTTGGGAATGAGGTATGAATATATATATAATTTGGTAATGAATTGGAGAGGACTATGTCTTCTCAAAATTTAAAATTTGGGGAGGTAAATAACAAAATTTATATCAGTACCAAATTTATAGTTTCACCAAAGTAGGTATGTAACAATATTTCTTGATAATTACAAGTCCATATTTTAAGGAAATTTAAACACTTAGTAAAATTTGCAGGATAAAATTAAATAGGGCATTACATCGCATAGGTCGCAGGTCGCATAGGTCGCAAAGGTCGCAGGTCACATAGGTCGCAAAGATCACATAGGTCGCACAGGTCGCAAGGTCGCATAGGTCGCAAGGTCACATAGTCGCACCTCCATCCGCTCAATTATCATGCGACCCCATGATCCCGCAACCTTCTGAGTCGCAAAGTTGCAAAGTCGCCTTCATTATCGTCAGTCCCTTGTGCGACTATGCGACTCCGCGACTCGCAAAGCTCACATAGGTCGCATAGGTTGCACAAGTCGCAAGGTCGCACAGGTCACAAAGGTCGCATAGGTCGCACATATAGCATAGGTCAAAAAGGTTTCACAGGTTGCATAGGTCGCATGGGTCACAAAGGTCATACATTAAACTATATCAGGCCCTACGACCCATGTGACCCCACATGTGCGACCTAAGACTATAAATATATGCCTCAACTGGCCATTTACTTAGTACCTTTGCAAATGTTTAAAACCAACACAATGCAACAATGCCCAACATGTACGACAAGGATGAAAGGAGTGTGAAAGGTGATATAACAATGATCATCTAACCACTCAAGGAAAGAAACGATTGATGCCAAGACATGGAACATATCAAGGCATAGATTTGTGACCATGAAATTGCAAGAGATGTCAAGGATACGAATTCTGGCTCGTATTAATTGTGATATTTATATCTTATATTTCATCAAAGTACATTTTTCTTGATGATTAATTTATGATTTTGTACGTGTAGGATTGAAGTGGCAAAGACAAGTCCCTGTCATTTATGCAAACACTTGAGCCTATTTGTTGCTAAAATGACCCAAAGGATAGTTGTTGCAGAAATGCATGATCTTGGTCAACAACAGATATTGAATTCAAGCTAGCTCCAAGGCAGAAGGAAGGTAGAGAGATATCGCCATCTTCTACAGTAGCACAGAACATGTTTGTGAATATGAAAGGTCATGTGGAATACCAAAAGTCACCAGGTAGATGAAAAGTCATGAGGAAGTTCAAGTGGAAAGGGTAGGCCAAGAGTCACTCACCCTATAAATATACCTTCATGCCTCATTTGTAAAGGGGCAGGGGATTTTGAGAAGGACTCTTTTGGAGATATATATACATTACTTAAGAGAATTTATGTCCTTCTAATTGATACAAGGAGTAGTTGTACATTTCCACTATTGGATTCTTTAGATCTTTTATGTTCTAATGCCATGAGTATTTTCTTTACTTGATGGATTGGATGTTCCCGAAAGCTCTTTGATGTGCAGTTTCCTCATATGCCGTCTCATACTCCAAAATTTGTGTTACTTCGTATGAATGGTATTTGATTCACTAACTCTATGCTCATGCCGGTGAACTATTTCTTTGGTATTGGTATAATCTGTTTGACTGCACCTTGTTTTATGCTCATAATTTTTTTATCATTGTGAACTAATTTACAATTACTAAGCATTTTATCTGGGCAAACACGAGTCTTATTTGAAGCCTGCTAACAGTAACTTTACATAATATTTATGTTGTTTATAGTATGTTTATTCATGGTTTATGTGGCATAAAATATTTGTCAATTATTTCCTTGTATTTATTGAGGTACATGCTTTCAATTGAGTTTATATTTCGCCTCCTTCTAAAGCAAGCTCAACAAAACTGAACGACAGTCGAGCCTACATACCAGAAGGGACCCCTATCACAAACGGTGAAGGCTCTAGTTGGGAACTTACACCGAGGAGGTACCCCTTGCTGTTGGCAGAGAATTCCAGCCCATCAACAGATTTAGCGCTAGAAGGAGGGCTAGTTGACAAGATAAGCCCTTGGAGCCTACAGTTTAGTCTCATATCTGTTAATGGCTCCGACCAAAATCTTGCTCCCAGGGTGTTTATCTGGTTTGTCTATTTTCCGATTTTCCATCCCCCGGGAGCAGCTCCATCACTTGTCTCAGTTAAAGTTTAATGGTGAGGATGGAACAACCTTAAACGAGCACATTTATGATTTTCTCGAGTTTTGTGAATCTTTTGAGATCAACGATGAAGAGTTTGCTTCTGCATTTCTCTCCCTCACCCTTGAAGGTCGTGCCAAGCAATGGTGCCACATGTTTCCAGCGGTGTCCATTCATTCATTTGAGCAACTCGTCGGTAAGCTCCAACAAGAATTTGACAGGTACGACTTTTAAGATGTGTTAAAGAGGATAAACGAGCTTAGAATGAAACCTAGGGAATCTTTAGAGGGTTTTGCTTTCAGATTTGTGCATCTTTGTTTTGAATTTCCTGAAAGTGATATTAACTGGGTGTATTTGAATATAAATTTTCAGCGATTGGTCCTCATTTCTTTACAACATTTTCAATTGGAAACAAGTCCTGTTCCGCATGAGTATCATCATAATTTGCATATTACAAAGTGTCCAGATTCTTCTCGTAATTTTGTTTGGCCTGTCTCTTTGAATATGGAACAACCTCAAACCCTCGTGGAAGAGATTACTGTCTGTGGGATTTCTTATCCTCCTCTTAACTTGTTACATAATAATATTGTGACTGTAAATGGTTCAAACGATGAACAATGCTTTCTGGGAAATAGATCTAATGGTCTCGTCTTTAAATCCCTCATACATTCTTTTGGTTTGGAATCTGAAAACCACATAACATATGTTCCAATCGAGTCCATTCAACATACGTCGCACTATATCCCGGGATCTCATTCAACTGTGGATGATGGCGTTAGTCTTGTCTCAATTAATGTTGATTGTCTTATCAAATCCACGAAGAATATCAGGCATTTAAATCCGTCTTTCTCTTTGGTGAACGTAAGTGGGTAGGACGTGAGTACGGGTCCGATCGATGTTCCTTCATCTGACCCTGTACATCCATCCTACCTTGATTTAGTCTATGGGTCTATTGCACTGGCAGTTCCTTCAGATCATTCATATCCTTATACCGCTCGCACTGATTGCAATCATGTGCATGGGGGCGAGGTTTCACAGTCAAGGGATGCAGAGTCTAAATCCCTTATGCCGGATATTTGCCACTTGCAGCCTTTAACAAGTGAGGAAGAGGGCCCTGCATCTCACCCAACTCAAGTTGGGTCTCTCATTGATCCCTTTTTCAGCAATCCTAATTTTTCCGTAAATATATTCACTCACGCCTCTGGTGATTTTCCTACTTATCATGTTGTTGATCCTACGGAGCCCCCGGAATTTGATGACCCGCCTTTCGAATGTTTAGGGACTCATCAAGAAGTTGAGGCACTTCAGATTTCACTGATGGTTATGTCAGGTTCCCACGTTCCCGATGAGACCCCTGAACCTAGTCAAATTAGGGTTTCTGCACATCACACTCCTCACAACAGTTTCTCGCCAGATGCGAGCTCATCTTGGAAGCCCTCTGATTGGAGCAATGTCTCTTTGAGAAAATATTTCCATCACCTTTCAACTAAGGCGCATCAACCTCTTTATCCTATTTTGTTTGCTAAAGGGAGTGCTCTGGCCATTGTCTCGAATATTTTTTATTTTCTCCCAGCCAATACACTCTGTCAACATACGCAATCAAATGATAGCTTACAATATCCTAGATGGGATGGTGCCAATCGCCTAATCTCCCCTTCATTTGATACTCTTGCGGTTGATTCAATTCATTCTCTGGAATCTAAAGAATTTCATTTGTTGAGCTACCATTCTATCAATGTTCAGTGAATGGATCCAATCCAAGTTATTTTAGCTGATAGTTGTCCCGTCACAACCAATGATAACCATATGCATTCACATATTAATCTTGCGAAGCTACCAATATTGGATGGCATGTCATTTGAAGGCTCAAAACTTGGCTAGGATAATGAGGCACTTCAGTGTCTGCTGATGGTTATGTCAGATCCTCACGTCCTTGATGAAGTCCATGAACAATTTCAAACTAGCGTTTCTGAAATTGGGGTTTCTGTGTTTGAATCCTCAGGGATCTCAGTTACACCCGACAGGGGCCTCTCTTTTCAAGGTTATCAAGTTGGTCATCCTCTACATCATGATAGGGTCGTTGATCGGATCAATCTGGCAGATGCCTTTACTAGCTAGCAGCATCTTGCCTTACTTGCATTGGATTTAGGTTTAGGCATAAACGAATGTATGTTATGGCTGGATGACTATAAATTTCACACTTGTGGTTCATTTTATCAGGATTGGGTGGTAGTTCGCCTTGAAAGGGCTTCTCTGACACATTTCCCTGTAGGTGGATGAGATGTTCTTGCTGATGTGCATGTTTTACAGGTAAACATGTTATGTTTTGCACAACTCTTTCCACATATTCTAATTGTTGTCATCTTTGTTTTTGCAGGTTGGGAACTGCTATGGTGGTTGCATTGGAAGTTTGATTTCACATAACCTGACCTATACTTTGGTTAAATTAGGATTTAGGGTTTTAGACTAACTAGGTTTTAGTTTTGCTTATTAGTTGGCTGATTGGAATTTGATTTAAGATTGAAATTTGTCATGCTTCATTTTCTTTACTGTAGGTAGTTAGTTCCTTGAATGTTTATTTTGCACTCATATCCTTGCATTTGCTTATTATTACATGGAATCTGTGAAACCTTTGCATATGCATTGCATTGGTATTTTTAATTGCAATTAGCTTATCTCTTTTGTAGATATCATTACCTTGCATCATAATCCCTATCCACTGCATTACATCATACATATTTTCTTGCTTAACAAACACTTGCCTTGGACCAAACCTGGAAATTCCCTCTATTTCGCATACCACTTGATTGAACCTCCATGAGTGTGAAGCTTTTGAACCTTTGGTACTGTGAATATACTTCTCACACCTTTTTTTGCACTTGCTCAAACCTTAAACTACGTTACTTCGACCTCTTCGCACATTTTCAAACCCTAGGAGAGTTTCCCTGGTCATCAGAAACCCTAAAATTAAAACATGAGCCCTAATGATTATGTGAAGTTGTGATGGTCACGCCAATGGGTAGCTTCTCTTAGAACCAGCCATCAAAGTTTCCTCCTGGATATCTTTCCTACGAGTCTAATTTACTTACAAGGAATATAAGAACAGATTGCTCGTGGGGAACCCTAATCAGTTTGAATGACCTATACCCTTAACCTGAACCTTGTGCTCAACATGGTCGTGACTGTTTCAATGATTTGTTTTGTTTGTTCACTTGTTAACAGGAGATGAGATGAGAAAGCTTGACATGAAGGAAAACCTAAATCAGGATATCTTTTAGTTTTTTTCAAACAAGAAACAACCTCCCTTGCTCGTAAAATAAGTCGAGATCCCTCATCTGCCCTAGCACAATGAACACCCAGTAATAAGTGTAAATTTACACATAAAAGAAAATGAAGTTAAATAAAGGGTAAAGGATCGAGAAAGGCTTCCTGCGCAGAGAGGTAATTGAACGACTCCATCGGGGTACTGTCTAGGCTCGCTGGTAGTGGAGCAACGTTTGTGATTTCTTGGAGTGACTCCACCGGGGTATTTTCCAGGCCTACTGGCAGTGGAGCAACACTAGAAACTTATTTTAAAATTCTGAATATAATAAGCCCTCTGCCTCATGCTTTGCATCATCATCGAGTATTGGCACGTGTGAACTCCTAATTGGATGTTTACTGACTAATAGGACCTGGATCAGACACAAAGAGAAGGCATATCTATAAAGGTCAAGGTAACAGGTATCCAGAGTAACTTTTTAATATTCCCTTGCATCGTTGTCTAGACTTGAGCTATTGTAGGGATGTGGGCCGAGATGCTGAATTCTACCAGTGAATCGCCAATTGTTGTAGCCGCTGCAACAACCCCTCCAAAATTTTCAAACTCTTCTAAATTTTGGAGCCCCTCCACCTTTTCCGTAGCTACCACCCATCCTTAAGAGTCTATTCAGAAGCCGAGAAACCCTAGAAAGGTCTAGAAAAGACTCACATCTCTTTCATAAGCTAAACCAAGTCACACACGTCACAAAGTTGCACAGGTCCCAAAGGTTGCACAAGTCGCATAAGTCACAGGTCGCATAGGTTGCAGGTCGCAAAGGTCGCAGCTCGCTGTTTGGTCAATTTAGTGTGATCTAAATTGCTAATTAAAATGTCAATCCGGGGTTCATAAACTGACGAAGTGAAGTGTACTATATGTACTAGATAACCGTTTCCTTAGTCTTTTGTCGTTTTTGAGTTTTTTTTTAGTTTGTTTTTGGATTTATCTTTCCCTAATGTGTGATGGCGAGGATGAAAGTGAAGTATGGAGTATAGATGGTGATGGTTTCTACAGTGATTTTCTCAAATTTGAAAGTGCTCAAAAAGAAAGCTTTTAAAACAACTAAACTGAAATCAATTCTTAAGAGGAAGTAAATGCATCAAATAGTGAACTAATGACAATGGCCCAGTATCCTTGCTGCTGAATGAAAAGAAAGTAAAAACTAAAAGCAACTCAAACTTAAAAGCAAAGCAACTAATTCACACTACTTAAACTCTTCAGATCCTTTACCCTTTAGCTCAATCTACCTTGTGGAAAGCAATCATGAACAAGTCAAGCAATATGATATCTAAATGCCAGGAAATTAAATTGCATAAAAGAAACTAGTCACACTACTCGAACTCTTCTGGTCCTTTACCCTTCAGCTCAATCTACCTTGTGGAAAGCAACCATGAATAAGTTTAAGCAATATGATAACTAAATCACACTACAGTTAGTAATATTCTGATTTCTTGCTAATAGAGTCACTTGACTATAGAAAGAAACCATAAACTGGTGAGAAATATGATATCTAAATAACAAAAAAAATAAATAAGCAAATCACAACTTGGAAAAGGCAGTGCTGAAATTAAACTTCAGAAAATGAAAGTTAGCAGGAAGGACAAGATGATCTCATATGCCAATAGTTATCAAAAAGATGAAAATTTGCCCGGGCTACCTAAGAAAACCTACAGAAAAGCACTGATCAGTTGACAGCTATAAGAAAACAGAGGTGAAAATATAAACAACAGTGAGTTAAGAAACATGAAACAGTGTGTTATGTACAAGCTAATGATTATAAAAACAAAAACATAATAAAACCAAATGGAAACTTTACAAGGCTTCAGCTTGCAGGGGCCCTCTGCCACTTCAGCCAGTCAACGAGTAGTCACAAGAATAAACTCAGAAAAGTCTTCTCATATATTTAAAACAGCAACATATATAAACAATGGGGTGATAACTAACAGTTCAGAATTCACATATATAAACAGTTCAGAATTCACATATCCCAAAAACTCCTTTACAACGTTCATCGACACATTATTTATAATGCCAAAATGCTAAAACTAACTAACAAACTCCTACGCTATTGACTGTGTTGCCAAAGACACGTAGATCCCTTTAGTCGAGATCTAGCGTAACTGTCATCATGTCTATTAAATCTCAGGAGTGGTAGCTGTTGGATTCAGGTTACGAGAATGATCTCCAGGTGTGCTGGTGTCTTCGTGAGCTGAGGACTGTGCCACGTAACGTTCACGTGCTCAAAACAGAGACGTGCCACCGCTGAACTCCTTGGTTGGCTTTGTCTTTGACCTTTGTTGACTGTGACCTTCCATGGATGATTTGGCTGATTTGAAGGGACACGTTCCATGTATCCGTCACCTGGAGCTTGCCCATGTAGCTCATTTCTTCATAGGACACCTGTAGCATAGCTTTTAACAAAATAGCTGTGGAATCCTGTGCTAGCTGCGGAAACCTGTGCTGGCTGCGGAAACTGACAAGTTTCCGCAGCTGCAATGAACAAAAAAACCTAAACCAAACAACAGTCATAAGCATAGTCCAGAAAACCATATAAAAAGTTCTTTTTAGACTATAATGCAATGATTTAACAACTGGGTGGATGAAGTAAGTGGAGAAAGAAGGCTGAGAGGGTGTATAGGAAGGTGCAGGTTTGAGGCTCAACAGTCGCATAGGTCGCAAAGATCGCACGGGTCGCACAGGTTGCAAGGTCGCATAAGTCGCAGGTCGCGTAGGTCACAGGTCGCATAGGTCGCAAGGTCACGTAGTCACACCTCCAACCGCTCAACTATCATGCGACCCCACGATCTCGCGACCTTCCGAGTCGCAAAGTCGCAAATTCGCCTTCATTACCTTCAGTCCCTTGTGAGACTATGTGACTCTGCGACTCGCAAAGGTCGCATAGGTCACATAGGTTGCATAAGTCGCAAGGTTGCACAGGTCGCAAAGTTCGCATAAGTCGCACAGATAGCATAGGTCGCAAAGGTTTCACAAGTCTCATAGGTCGCATGGGTCACAAAGGTTGCACACTAACCTATATCAGGCCCTGCGACCCATGTGACCCCACATGCACGACCTAAGACTGTAAATATAGGCCTCAACCAGCCATTTACTTAGTACCTTTACAAATGTTTAAAAACAACACAATGCAACAATGCCCAACATGTACGACGAAGATGAAAAGGAGTGTGAAACGTGATATAACAATGATCATCTAATCACTCAAGGAAAGAAACGATTGATGCCAAGACATGGAACGTATCAACGCATAGATTTGTGACCATGAAATTCCAAGAGATGTCAAGGCTACGAATTCTGGCTCGTATTAATTGCGATATTTATATCTTATATTTCATCAAAGTACATTTTTCTTGATGATTAATTTATGATTTTGTACATGTGTAGGATTGAAGTGGCGAAGGCAAGTCCCTGTCTGATCCAGGTGGATGTTGGTGTCCACCCACCTATCCCATTTGGACCCCCACAATTGTCTCTTTCAGCTTTTTCAGTTTCCTAAATTGTAGCACAGTTTACTATTTTTAGCAGTTTTTCAGGTCTTGAACTTCCGGAGCCGTTTTGAGGCCCTAAACGACGTTTTTTGGGAAATCTGGGGGGAACATGGGTCCATGGACTGATGTTGCCCTTCCCAAAGTGGTAGTTCTTGGATAGATCTTTCTAATGAGCTATCATACGCGTCAAACAGAGATCGTATGCCAAAGTTACGACCCCGGGAAATTGATGTACCAATTTACCCAAAACGGGGCCCACAATTTGGCGTTTCATCTTCTAGGGTAAGGTTTTGGAATGTGAAGGGTTTTCCATTGTTTCTCAACAATAAATAGGCCTTTGAGCCTCATTGTAACACAATTCGGAACAGTTCAGAGGCAAGTAGCCGCACATCTCTTCTCAGAGATAAGCTACCATCGCCCTAGCTGGTTTATTCCCATTTCTGGTTGTAAGCATATTTTAGTATTTTCCATTAATGAAATGAAGTATTATTTCTGCTGCATCTTTGTGTATATGGTTATCTCTATATTTTATTGCGTTCCTGTTTAAATCCGGATTAGTGGTATCATAGCGGTCTGCTTTTTCTCTGTTTTTCTTTGCATGTCCCCAACGAGGTCGGGATATAAGGAGTTAGGGCTTGAACTGGTCGAACCTTTGCAAGACCAGCCTCGAAAATCCCGACGGCCTCCCATGGTGGATGACAAAAAAGACGAGGGGGCAAGAGATCCTATCAAAATATTGCTCGAAGAAGCCCTCGAGCGGCAAAGGAACGCGATGATGGATAACTTTGTGCAGATTCTTCAGCGGCTACCCAGAGGTGATGCATCAGCTTCCAGGAGCTACTCTGGAAACACCACACCATTTAAGGTACAAGTTAATTTTGAAAACCCCATATTCGAGGGTCAGATAGACGCAGATGCGGTAGATAAATGGTTAAATATGCTAGAAGGGTATTTTTCTGTTCATGAATTTTCAAGTCGGGAAAAGATTGTTTTCGCTCTTCTCAAAGCAGCCCCCCACGTCAAGGACTGGTCAGAAACCTACTGCGAGCAGAATGATGAAAGCACAGGCTCACTATTTTCAGCCGCACCCACTTGGGATTCATTCTAAGATGCCATCAAGGAGCAGTACTACCTTGTCAAAAGCTATGAGGACAAATACATCAAATGGACCACATTGCGGCAAGGATGAGACCAAGATGTGCCAGAGTTCACAAGCATTTTTCATACCCTTCGCACACAGTTGGGTATCAAAGATTCTGAGCTGCATCTGGTACTCAAATACCGTGGTTGCCTACACAAATACATCCAAGAAGAGATGGAGTTCTTGAACATCTCCTCGCTCGGCACGGCATACCGATACCCTGTCAAAATCGAGCAAAAGTTCAAACAGAAGAAGCGAGACTTTGGATCTGCAAATACGAAGCCCAAAGGACAAAGCCAAGGTGGGGTGACCCAAGACAACTCGTCGAAAGAAAAGAACAACACCACAAAGCCAAAGAAGGACACAGGAAAGTGGTGTGAGTTCCACAAGAGTCCCACTCATAACACAAGTGAGTGTCGGACCAAGCAGCCATTGGTGGCTGAGCTGAAGGCTTCCGAATTTGATACATGTTCTGACCCGGAGCTAGAACCTGACAAGGGGAATGGCAAAGGGAAGCAAATCATTGATGCGGATCCCAGCACCACTGTTGCCACTGCCAAGATCCAGAAGAATGAGCCCGAACACCCAAAGGAGGGGGAGCGTCTTTTCCACTCACATATGTGGGTGAAGGGTTCGCCGCTGCAATTCATTGTCGACAGTGGCGGCCAAAAGAACCTTATTTCAGCAGAGGTCGTGAAGCAGTTGGGCCTACCGACTACACCACACCCGCAGCCGTACAGTATCGGGTGGCTTCATGAAGGACGAGATCTCAAAGTTCGCCAAC
>APFE031360526.1:0-63492 GCA_000404065.3 Pinus taeda | reverse complement strand
TATTATTAATTTTGACCTGGGTCCTTTAGTCAAAATTAGCCGTTAAATTAACCATTGGAATCTCTGCTCTGTCTATTTAACATGTTGAGCTGGATCTGTTTCTTCAACTTGTCCTGACGATGAACCACAATGGTTGGTTCGAAACGCGTCGACAAATGTTTGTCTACATGTGATTTATGCCGAAGCTACTCTTTCAACCATTATGAATCACAGAAGCCTCAATTCAACTATGTATTCAAACTGGTTCGATCATACATCATAACTACTTCATAATTTTAGTTCCACAGTGCTACGGTCTACCTTTAACATATTACATTCAATCGCCTTTATAGGCATTTACTAATGGTTAAACATAAACTAAAAATAATGAGTGAATCTGCATTACTCCTTTCAGGCATCTCGAATTGGTCTATCCTTCATAACCAATTCCCAATTTTGTATATGCTGCAATCAAGGGAAATTGAGCGAGGATCTTAGGATCATGATGCATGCTACTTGTCGCTGCACCCTCTAGTCTCCCAAAATATGCTGCAACCTTATCCATTTCGTTACTTGAGTGCCCCTCTGCATATGGCCCTTGAGTGCCAAAGTAGAAGGTCTTCATGCATCAAATACTCCTTCTGGGGATCGACCTGCACATTCTGCTGAGAGTCTACACTAGATAATAATAATAAGTTAGTTTAAGAATATGCCACTTCTATTTACTTAAATCTACCAATAATTAGCTAAATGCAACCATGAGAAGGTTTACCTCAGGTAGAGAGTAGAGATAGGATTAGGATAGTGATTTAGCAGAGAAATGGGTTCCATGGTAACAAAAAGGGGCAAAATGGGAAATAAATATGATAGTAATAAGAACAAAACTGAGGATCAACAAACTCAAAAAGGCTTTTTTTTGTAGTTTCTAAGTTAGCACATGTATGTAGCAGTCCCAATAGTTCTTAGATAAAATTCCATGCTTAGTTAGTCCAGATAACTAGATGTTACATACAAGGTTAAGTTAGGCCTCTTTTGCAAGAAACATGTGTAGATGCTTAGCTAGATGATTCCATGTCACTTTATAGCACCTTCCAAATCAACACTTTCATTTCCTAGAGAAGGCAGCATTCCATTTTTTGCATTAAGAATAATTTTCCCTTTGCCATTTGGTAGTCAGACTCCTTCTCGTCAATAGAAGACTGGTTTGAAAAACCGTAATGGTCTATCACCCGAGTTGAAAAGTGACAAGAGTAGACTATTGCATCTACTATGTATACAACACTACCATCTCCAAGTTTGTAAGAACCCCGAGTTGATGAAGTAAAGTTGGTAGCCCTAGGAGTTGCAACATTCTTGCTACAATACCGGTGCTCATCACGGAACACATGGGATCAAGTGGACCCAACCTAGGTTAAGTAGAGGGAATCTAACAACCAATGATGTTCTTAACCCGAAAAAGGAAGGGGAAAGGATCAAAGAAAGAATTTCCATTTGAAAGTGTCAAATTGATCCTATGAGGTGCTAGCCTAGGGAATACCAAGGCAAAGTTTGATCTCAGATCTAGGGCTTGGGTTATATCACAACTCGACCGTCGAAATGGCTTCAAATTTGGAGGAGACCTTGAGGACACACCAACGTAGTAAAGGCTAGGAGATTGAACTTTTTCTATGGCTATTTCATCAGGAAAGTGATGCCCTAGGTGACCCAACTTGGTCAGACCTAGAAAATAAAGGGAAAGTTGGATAAAAATGTCCTGAGTGATCACCCATTGGTATACCAGTGCCTAATCCCTTGGGGAGAATGGAGTCTAGGAGAATGATGAGAAAGGAACTCATATTTTAGTCAAGGAGGCCTTAAGGATTACTTCGCTTGGCCTTTATGGAAAGAAGAAGAGACCTAAAAGATTTTATACTTTTCTTTTCAAAAAGAGATGGATTATCAAGATAAATTCACTAGTGGAATTATCCCTAGGGGATTTCGTTGACATACATGGCACAAACATTGAGAGATTCTATATAGAAACAATAATTCCACAATCTCGCAATTATGCAATGCAACAATTAACTCTAATATAGCAAATATCCCATGTAATGCATATGATAAAAGTAAAAGAAGAACAATATGAAATGTGTGTACTTACATGTAATAGAACATATCCAACCATCAACAATTTGACAATAAAGAAGCTCCAAGATAAAATACTCCAATCCAAACCTCAAAATTCATCCATGGTCCAATTCATCATCCTACAAAAAGTGTGAAATTATCTAAAGATAATAATGGTCCAATCCAAAGTGATGATACAAATGAATTCATGTCTCTCCTATTTATACACTCATTAGGAATTTGAATTACTCAATTTGAGCCTACATTAGCCCATCAGCTAAAATATTGTGCAAATAACTATATATTGGTGACAAGCCCACCAAACTAGCTCACAAATAAAATAATAAGCCTCCCAAGAGGTCCAATGATCAATGGTGAATGTCATTGGGATCTCTAGGAGGCTTGATGAAGTCCATACATGACAAAATGATGAGTTGGACTTCCAAAAGTAATGGACAAGGGGTTGGCCCCTTATTCTCCACATAACAAACCTATGGTGCTCCCAATGGTTGTGAGGGAACACAAGTGACCTCATAAGTCACCAAGTAAGTCAAAGATGCATGCATACCATTTGTAAGGGCTCAGATGATGGTGTAGGTGATGCCACATCATCCTATAAGTCTTGGGTCAACTGTCAAGTGCATGGTACATCTGTGGGGCTGGCTGGGCAAAGGTGAACCAGGTGCATATTATTCGTCCAATTGGTGAATTTAAAGCAATCTATGAACATATCTGGGGATCCATGGAGTGTTGTCTGCTACTGTGGAGGCCCATGGCTCTCAACACACACTCTACATGTGCCAGTGTAGCCCTGTGGGTGGTTAGGACCCCGTATAGGGAGACCAAACCAAATATGGAGACCACCTGCAATCCTGCATAAGATCGAATGCATCCCCTAGCCTTCTAGTACAACAAGTCATCAAGGAAATCAAGTAAAAGAGCTTACAAACCATGGAACATAAGTGGGGACTTCATAATGGCATTCCCTTCCATAATAGGCTTTGGCATGTGCTAATGTCTCCAAGCTCCAAATGGGGTTAACCAAGTATCCCACTAGGTGGTTTCTACATCGAAAGGGGATAATATGTCCAAGGTACAACCTTTAAAAGGTGGTGGCATGTGATAAAAAAGGTGAATGGAGTAGGGAATGAGAACGGGTGTCCCTGGGCCACATGTTGGGGTAAAAGGATAGCTAGTAAAATGGAATCCCACAGTCAGATATATAATGTATAGGAGGGAGAAATCGTGGTACATGAGGTGCCTCGACCTTGATTTTTCCACATTTCTTTATATTCATTTTTCCTTTCTACGATTTTTCTTCAATTAACTGCTCGAGGTTGAAGGGGTAAGAGCATGATGTGTGAGATATAGTAGTGTATACCCCCTTTTAAGGTAGGGCAGTTTATTTACCACCAATGATTGGGACAATCATGGGTTCCTATATGATGAAGGAGGCTCATAGAACCTGTATGAACCAGGGTGATGGCCATGATGATGGGGTAGAGCTCATGCATTGGATTTTTCCCTCGTGCTAAATGTGTTTGTCCCGACCATATTTTTCATTTTGTGATACATTTTCTAGTTGAATGTGGCCAATTGTGTTTTTACTTTTCTTTTTAGCTGCATTAACTTCTGAGGCATCATTCCAAGCCTAATCCAAGGTGTGGGAAAAGGGAAGGGGAGAGTTATCCCTATGTGGATCCAGTGGAGGAATGTAGACCCAAGGTGGAGAAATGATGAGTGGGGTAGTAATGAGTGGAAATGGGGTAATATATGTAGGTGAGGGAGCAAGATCACACAACCAAAATCAGGGTTTCCCATGAAATACCATCCCTAGCTCCAAATGGCTAGTAAAAGAGATTCCATAAGACTAGAATCTAAGGTCAATATCCAAAAAGGGGTCTAGGGGACAAGAGCACAAACCTATCCCATTCTTTATGCTGAATTCCACCATCAATCCATGCTCAGAAGTGTACATGATAAGAAAACTAAAATACTAAATTACCAAATGACAAGGCATACCTTTAGGTTCGAGAAGGCCCACCTTCAAACATACAATCATGATAGGTGGGTGACGGACCACATGACTGGCTCAGGTGGCGAAGAAGTTTCACAACGAGCTAGTTGGTGGCTGCAAGGGGATGTTGGTTGTCGGCTGAGGACCATATTGGAGAAATTTTTTCTCCTAGGGATATCACCCACAAAATGGTGGGTAACAGGCCAATCAAAGTTCATATTCCTTAGATATGCTCCCCTGTTCCTCCATTTTTCTTATTATATGCAATATGTATCATTTGGAATGTACCATTTTTTTGGTCCTTAGTGACATGAGGCCCATGTCATTATTGGGATCAACCAACCCCTATGCAATACCTTCATTTGCAGTTCTACTTCCCCATGATTTTGTGTAGTATTGGTGTTTTATGCACTAGGGAATCCCCTTTACTCTACCCCTTTCAAATGTTACCACCTCACACCAGACTGAACAAGAAGAGGAAATCAACTTTCATATTTTCATCAGGAACATCGGGGACAAATCTATTATTGCATGGCCAAAAACCATAGACTTGGTTTTATCCCTTATAACATTGAATATAAATGGGGCATACCCATAAAATTCCAATGTCTCCAATATGAGGGGAAGGTGCTCCATGACTTCTCCTTCCTAATCCAGAAATTCAACAATAATACCGAACTTTACACTATGTGGAGGTGCTCTTGGTACCAGGACATCAGATGGAACAATTGTAACTTTCAAAGAAGTAGTCCAAGGAGTGTATAAATTCCTTGTAGATTCAAACTACTCATGTAATTTTCTAAAACAAAAGACTTGAATCTACTCTACTCATCAGTGGAAATAAATTAATCAATCAGAAAATCACAACATAAACATGAGAAAATATTTGTTGGACACCTAATCCTCAATGGGTTAGTGTGGAAGCCGAATGGACAAAAGGAGTCCAAGAGACCTTGGGATGTGAAACCCAACAGTCACATATTGTACTATAAATGTATATCTCTTGTTAATAAAAATTGTACTCTCATGTTTGATCTTTCATATTCTTTCTGCCATGTGTGTGTTTAACATGGTATCAGAGCAGGCGATCTCCTGCACTGCTCAAATTTGAGCCATTTGTTTTGTGGCCTCTATGTGCATATCAGTTATGACAATTCTGTTCACTATCCATAACACTACATTGATTCACTGACAGTGAGAAATTTGATACTTTTACTCTGTCGATTCCTTGGATTATCTCTCTATTGCTCCTAATCGAAATTCATGCACATCTGCTCTATCTACCTTTGACCGTTTCTCTGTCAAGTTTGCGCCTTCTGTGGCAGTGTCATATATGCATTTTTCTGTCAGGACTACACCTTCTTTCTAGACTGCACCCTCTGTCATATGCGTTTTCAAGTAAATGTTGAACGTTGTGGTAGGAACACTGGTATAACAGCACTGCAATTTACCATTATTCTCTGACATGGTATCTGACATGATATTATTTTCTTTAGAAGAATGTTAGTTTGTCATGGATTTTTCTGCCAATTTTATAACCTCCCTCGCTTCTCTGACATAGACCTACTACGTTGCTCTGCTACGCTGCTCGAATCGTGCTAAGACTCTGAATTTGGACTGTTGGGCTTCCATATACAACGATGGCCTCCATACGCTGCCCTCTCCACGCTGCTGGCCTCATAGATGTTTTAGATTCTCCTGTAACTCCTATTTTCCTGCCACATACTCAGTCCTGAATCCTGTGGTCGCATTAATTCTCCTGCACTAAATTAGAGACTGTGCATTTCTGTATTGTGGTTGGTACACTCTCTGGGAAGTTTTTGGAGCGTTGAAGCAACATATTGCGACTTTGGTGCATGACCGAGTTTCATCGACTTTTGAAGGCGCTGCGTATTTTATTTGAGGAACCGAGTCGCTGATGTGTAGAGGGACGAGTTCCTTTTCTTGTGCCTATTTGGGCTGCCAACAGAATTGACAACGGAAGTCTGTGTCAAGAACGGCGTTATTCTGATTGAGGACAACCGGGAGAGGAGGCCCCTCTAGATAAGGTTTGTTGAAACGGAGGAGCGATACAGCGTAGAAGATATCCTCGTCGGGAGTAACAGTAGACGTACGATGATCCCACAAGGTTCTGTTGACAAAGATACGCTAGAATGATATGTTGGTGTGTCACTGCATACGCTGTCTCAGACCCTGATGACCAGCATTCCATTAATACACACGTTCCATTAATATACAGTATATGCATTCCATTTTATACGCGCTCTATTGATATGGTATGGTATTTTGCTTCAGGCACGCAATTCTCCTAATTGTGCTCGCCCATATACTGCCACACACCAGTAACATCGCACCTGCTATCCTGGAATACTACTTTTTGTTCCCGTATATATTTATATGCGTTCCATTATTCTACTCCCACACCTAAGGTTTCACCGATATGACACACCTCCATATCAGAGTGCAATGTCCTCCCATACTTCGACTCCACATCCATATCCAGTAATATAACAGCGCAATCTTGGTATATGCATAACCTACTCTCAGTTTGTTGGGTCGTATTATATTGGTTGAATGTAGTTACATGCAGCACATAATATATATATCACTTCATATCATTATGGTGCCACTGCGATTTCACTTTTGTTTTTTACATTGACACCTGCCTTTCTTACAGAGTTTTGAAATTATGTTGGATGTTCCTCAGTGATAATCATGTTATGACAAATGAATTTCAAAAGACATATTTGTGATTTATCGAGCCTTGTAAATGTTTTAACCCACGGGTGTTGGCGTGTTCAATGACTCTTTGGTGAACTTATCGGCTATTTAAAAAGTGGAAGCAACAAATCACTTGTATCAGGAGGTTTTTCAACGCTAGTGCTCCACTATGTTCATACTCAACTTCCTTCAAGGCCAACATTTGCATCAGCAGTTGGAATTGGTGTTTCGGCTTTGCTTTTGATAGTAATGGGGTCTCGTTTCAAGAAATCTAGAAAGGTTTTCCCTGCCTGTGTTGTATCCCTTGTCTCCTTGATCATGACTGGTGGTTATCTTCATGGCATATTGCGCAGTTCTCATGCATAGGATAAATATGAAAGTATGTGAGGTTGAAAGCCATTATGTGCGATGAGTGTTTATAAATCACATTGTAATTTAGTTCTTCTAGATTTGGATCTCGGAAATTTCTTAGTGATGATATTTTTTTGGTGAATTGGCTACCCTAACGTCTCAAATAAAAAAAAAAAAAATCTGATATCGTGGACTACTTTAAGGGTCCTTGATTCCCTTGGGATTCCCTCTATCCACCTTTTTCGAGTCGTTGAAAATCAAAATCAGTTTGAGTGGAACTTTGTGTATGATATTTTTGGTGTATGGTTTTTTTACATTGAGATACCGCCCATATATATGTGCACTTGATATTGCCCAGGATCGATGAGTAGAAAATTTGGGTATTTATGCATTCTTTTTCTCTGAAATCAAGACTTCTTCTGATCAGGCACCATGGTCTACTCGAGCTTTTGGCTGGCATTGTAGGGCTTCTTTCCATTGGCTCCGAGTGTTTCCCTTGAAGGGTTGGTTTCGCTTCAAGTAAAAGAGAATTGAACTTACCAGCATTTCATTCGAATGAAGGCACTACAAGCTACCAGATATCGAATTTCGTGGTGGAGGTTAATCTGAGAAATAGAGGGTTGGCTCCTAGTGTTGTTCAAAGAACGATGGCTTAATTCATTTGATACATAAACCGTTTGTTAAAATACTACAGTGGACCAAACCATACAAACTCAAGACTCCTTGTGGTTTCTCTCAGTTATTCCGGTTGGGTTCCTTGTTTACAACTAATTGCACCTTCCCTTATAGCATTGCTCTGTTGAATAGACTGCTTGCCATTACTAGAAGGTGCCACTATGCATTATTTTCCAAAATAACCAGCATCTCCATCTTTGTCATGTCCATTGGTATTTCGAATATTTCCATCCTCATCCATTCCATCAAAGAACTGAGACATTTCTATTAATGTGGTCTGAGCTGTTAAAAGGGCACCCTCATCAATTGGAGGATTAATTGGAATGATAGAGTTCAATGTTCATAAGCATTGGGGGTTGTCTATAGTCTTTAAAGTTGTGGTTATTTGGCATTGTGTGAGATATTTGTGCAACACTGTCATTAAATGGAGCAAATTGATGATGCATTACAGTTATTAAATAGTCTAATCTTTTCCACTGTTGATGGGATGGTAAAAGTCAGTAAGGAAACTCTTTTTAACATTCAAACTTGCTTGCAAAATGTACAAGACAAAGTTGATTTTTTGCAGCTCGAATCTCAGCTACAGTAAGAAGAATTAAAACATAGGAGTCATTCTGAACATGTTTCTGTTCAGAACATTGAGACTGCAACCCATCAACAGTGAGTCAATAATGTTACAGTGCATTTAGATAAAGCAACAGTTGTACATGTAGATGCAGAAACTCAGTATGTACTTTCCAAGCCCATCATCAGACCTTGGGAACAGCTTGTCCGCAACAAGCATAGAACTGGTCTTGGATATGACAAGGACTTGTCCTTTCATATTCCAGACTACTCAAAGCCCATTCAGTTTCAGTGTTGGATTCATTCATGACAGTTCATTTGCTCTTCATGACAGTTCACCTCCAGCTGTTCCAGATTCTGCCCCTCTTCCACAACAACAACAACAACAACATATCGTGAAATGCCAACACTGTGACCAAGTTGGCCATTTGAAAGATCACCATTTTGATCTTCATCCATGTAAGCACTGTCATAAAACCACCCATTCTTCACACAGATGCTTCAGAAACAAACGTCCTGCAAGAACAAAGATTCATCTTGGATGGATCGCTTCTTGGCAATGGGCATCAACAGCCAAGAAGATATTCCAAACACATGTTAGAACCTATTCCAGAGTATTGAATAGTCTTGCAGTTGAGTTTTCTCCATCTTCTCACCTTGTATCTGACAGGGGGGGAAATGATGGTCATCTACAAGCTTCAAAGTCAAGCGAACCTGAGCCACAACCTGCCACACCAGTTTCAGAGTTGTAGCCAGAGACAAATATGCCCGTGAACATGCCCTTCAGTTGGCAATCTGGGACACTTCCTCTAGAAGAGACTTCAGCTTCTTGCTAGTTTCGGAAGAATTCCAGGAACAAAATTGAGAACACTTCCCTCTAGCAAAAAGACTCCAGCTTCTTGCCAGTTTTGGAAGAGTTCCAAGAATTGCATTAAGCATTCCAGAGTTGTTGGTCATCCTTAAACCATCACAGGTTGAGACTTCCCTTTTTTAGGTTGAAGTTCTCCCTTTTATGCGGGGTGAGACCTCCCTTTCATGGTTGAAGGTTTCCCCCTTTAAAACAATAGGAGCACTTCCTCTAACAGAAGACTTCAGTTTCTTGCCAGTTTTGGAAGAGTTCCGAGAACTGTACTAAGCGTTCTAGTGTTGGTGGTCATCCTTAAACCATCGCCTTTTATACCAACATTTCAGAGAGCACATTCAGCCTAGTGCTGTCATGCATTTTTGCACATTTTGTATTACAGCTCTCTTCTTGGACTCATACATAACCCTTCGGATTAAGGGGGGGAATGTTGGACACCTAATCCTCAATGGGTTAGTGTGGAAGCCGAATGGACAAAAGGAGTCCAAGAGACCTTGCGATTTGAAACCCAACGGTCACATATTGTACTATAAATGTATATCTCTTGTTAATAAAAATTGTACTCTCATGTTTGATATTTCATATTCTTTCTACCATGTGTGTGTTTAACAATATTCAACACACATACTCATAATTTTATCTAAGGGAAAGCAACTGCTCAAATCCCCTTACTATTTGTATTGCATTAATCAAATAATCTGGTTAAATATAATATGCTCTGTTCAACCTTGAGCTCAACCTGCACAAGTATTTTCTATCCTCTTCCTGACTGACTGCCTTTGGCCAATACTTAGCCAAATTTCCAAGCCTCCAAGCTCTTATTTCCTTGTGTTGTTCCTCGAAGAAATGATCCCCTATTAAATAGCAATTTCCTTAATGAGAATTGTGCAATACCTTTAGGCCTTCCTTTGACTACATTCATGATCTGTACAATTTAGAATATTCTAAAACCGATAGTACAGTCCCCTTGAATTCCAATCTCAATTGGGTAACTCGAATTTTGGGCGAGTTAATTTACGTTGATTGATCAGTTAACTAGTTAAACATTGAAGTTGCACCCCACTGCTAGACCTCCAACTAGTTCCTCCAACAGTTGGAACTAGTTTAACTAACCATCACTCAATTTAACTTAATTAAATTGCTACAACTAAAATTAAATCAACCTAGGCTCCTAAAATTTAGGAATCACTATACACAACTCAAGTTCTCCCTCCAACTCAAATTAACTAAGCTAACTGAGTGATAATAACTTAGTTAACTCATTCAAGTTGTTTGCTGATGTGGAATTTGATTTTCTCCCAATTTAATTAAGGACAAAATTAAATTAGGAATTTCTTGTTGCATTTTCAACCCTCCCTCTCAGCGAGAAAGGGATTCACATCTACCCTGATCCAACACCTTTGGAATGTACTGCATGAAACACTTCTCACCGTTGTTGTTGCTACTGCAACATCTGCAACTAAAAAGCATCCAAAAAAGACAAACTGAATCAACTATGTCTGTAATTGTCTATTGGGAAAATTGTGTTGTTGTTGGCTTTGCTACTGAGCCTCCTGCTATGTTGTTAAATCTCCTCTGCACTCCTTAGTATCTGACTGATAATGATCCTCCTACTACTAAATAATTCCCCCCCCCCCCCATAACAAGGTAATGATCCATGAGGCAAAACAAAACCTCAATGGACCCTGCTCAAATTTATGCACTCCTGGGAATATTGATTCACATTTCCCCACCTCACACTTGGAGGTATGGATGAATGTGCTCCCTATTCCCACTTAGCTCGAAATATCCCCCTACTGGAGGTCTCTACTTGAGTGGATGTTCCAGTCTGTCTCCTCTCTGCTTCTCCTTTTGTGGTTGCTCCACAACTTACTGAGGCTGCTTTTGAGGATCCATTTTTAGAGGTAAATCATGCCCCCTCTCAACCACCATGTCTCTAACCTTTTCCTTGATCCTCAAGGCTTTTTTTGCATCTTCTACCTCAAGTGTATACAGGTTCTTGAATCTCACACCTATCTACTTCACTTTTCATGTGGGGATGTGTCTAAGAAATTCCTTTCCTTTGTTGAATATCACATCATAGGCATGGTTTTCTAACATTGTGATGGAAACAAGATTCTTCTTTAGACCTAGGAAACACTTCACATCCTTGAGTATGAGAGGGGAGCCTGACTCCATCTGAAAATTAACTGTACCAATACCAATCATGTTATACCTTGCTTCTTCTCCAAACTCAATGTTCTTCTCAAGGACTTTCTCCTCCAAGTCACTGAAGAAATATCTATTCCCCGTCATGTCGAATGAGGCACAATTATCCAGATACCACATGCTTCCCATTACTATGATTTCCATGCATGCAATGGGAGTAAAATGAATCTCGAACTGTGAAGCCAAAGCTTCACCTGTTGTTGCTACTACAGGCTCCTTCTTGCTTGCCTTCTTGAGTGGACACTTTGTGGCATATTGTCTAAATTCATGATGGTGAAAGAACTTGATTTTCAAGAAGTATTTCTTCTTTCCCTCTTGGTGGGAATAAACCTCACCTTGAGACTTATTCCCCTTGGCCTTCATTCCTTTGGCGAGTGATGGAAAGTCCTCTTCCTATTCTTTGGATGAGGCCCTGTCTCTGTTGTTCCACCTTATTTATTTCTGCACTAGATCAAACCATAACCACTCCCACTGTGGTAGTTTTTCTCTACCCTTTACTAAATCTTGATTATTGTTCCAACTCTTGGGAAGACCCAACAATTCTAGAGTTACCAAATCTTCTTCAGGGACAGTAACACCAACCTCGCCAAGTTCATCACAACACTGTGTAAACTTTCTCAGATACTTCGAAATTGTGTCATTCTTGTGCATCTTGATGCTTCGAAGCTTGTCCTTAAGTGCCAGCTTCCTATGGTCACTACTGTTCTAGAATAGATCTATCAATGCTTTCCACGTTGCATACGGAATCTCTTTCCCATGGAGATTCGAGACAATATGCTCTTTAACTCCCTCCAATATGATCCTCCTCGCCTTGGCTACACACTTCTTCCATGCTGCTAGATCTTGAGCATCAAATGTTGGAGGATTTGGGATATCATTATCTATGAATTCCTTTAGCCCATTATCTTCCAACACTACCTCCATCTTTTCCTTCGAAGCAACATAATTCAAGCTACCCTTAAGGGCATACTCGAGTCTCATTCCATAGAAAGCTATCCTTCTAGATTTGAAGAATTGATCATGCAAATTTGATCCACCTACAAAGACAAATTCAAATTCTCTTCTCTATTGTGATTCCTGCTCTAATACCATGTAGAAATTCCTTGTAGATTCAAACTTCTTATGTAATTTGCTAAAAAAAATACTTGAATCTACTCTACTCATCAGTGGAAAGAAATTAAGTGACCACGAAATCACAAAATAAACATGAGACAAGATTCAACACACATACTCAGAATTTTATCTAGGGGAAAGCAACTGCTCAAAACCCCTTACTATCTATATTGCATTAATCAAAGAATCTGGATGAATACAATATGCCCTACTCAACCTTGAGCTCAATATTGTACAAGTATTTTCCATCCTCTGCGTTACTGACTGCATTTGGCCAATACTTAGCCAAATTTCCAAGCCTCCAAAGCTCCTATTTCCTTGCGTTGTTCCTCTAGGAAATTAGCCCCTATTAAATAAGAATTTCCTCAATGAGAATTGCGCAATAACTTTAGGCCTTCCTTTGACTGCATGCATGACCTGTACAATTTGGAATATTCTACAACTCATAGGACACTTGCCTTGAACTCCAATCGTAACTAGGCAACTTGAATTTTGTGCATGCATAAGTTCATTTAGGATGATTTATCAGTTAAATGGTTAAACACTGAAGCTGCACCCCGCTGCTAGACCTCCAACTAGTTCCTCCAAGAGTTGGAACTAGTTTAACTGGCCATAACTCAATTTAACTGAATTAAAATTCTACAACTAAAATTAACTCAACCTAGGCTCCTAAAATTTAGGAAACACTGTACACAACTCAAGTTCTCTTTCCAACTCAAATTAACTAAGCTAACTGAGTGATAATAACTCATTTAACTCTTTCAAATTGTCTGCTAATGTGGAATTTCAATTTTCTCCTAATTTAATTAAGGACAAAATTAAATTAGGAATTTCTTACGACATTTTCAACAAGGATGGGCTTTTAGATCTGCGAATCGGTCCCAAATTGTCCTAGGTCCCTATATGGTTGACCAAATGGAATGTCATGTTGGGTGTGGAGCCTGATTATCTTCTGTATTCAAAGGTATATTCGCATTGGACCCCAGTTCATAATGGGGTGGCAATGTCACTCGTAAAATATACGTTGCAGGGGGGTCCAAGGGTGGGCAGCTGCGACCTTTGGGAGCCCCCACTTAGCAGGGGGATCGGGGGCAACGCCCCTAAAGCTAAAAATAGATGTAAAATTGCCTTGTAAAATGTTGTAATTTCGTAGTCAATCTGGGTCGTTCATTAGGTGGAGATCTAACGATAGATGTTATGTTTAATTTAGGGTTTTTTGCCGTAGAAGGCACCTCCTCTCTATATATGAGGGAATTTTATTGCTTTTATGTAGATATATATTTTGAGCGAGAAGAGAGAGGAGATTGAGCGAGAGAGAAGAGGGAATTACAGTGGATCTTCTATAGGTTGTATCTCTTCAGTTTGTTGGATAATATAAAAGGAAGGACTGGTTGTTTCTCCGTGGACATAGCCCAAATTGGGTGAACCACGTATTTTTGTGTCTCTCTTGTTTTATACTTTTTCGGTGTTTATATTTCTGTTGAAGCCCCGAAAATCGGGTCTACAACAAGGGGGATACCCACCCGGTCCAGACCTTGAAAGCAGCTCCTTTTCCATTTGGGATGGTGGGTCTGATTGGGGATAATGGGACCAGTTTCCCAATTTGTGTATGTGTGCGTTGAGAATTGATATTTCCTTTCTAATAATTCCTAAGTAAAATTCTTTTATTCTAAATCTAATTTAACAACATGCAATCGTATTCTAATGAGTAGAAATATCTAATTCTAAAACTAACTCGGGATTTAATCTTTCAGTTATGCGATCTAAAATAATTTCTAATAGCAATTGGTAATAAAGATCATTCAATCACTATGAGAAAAGAATTCAATAAAGATGAACCGTTTCGTATAAAAAGTTAGTCGAAACAATTGTGAAAAGCATATCACATAATGAGTCATTCATATATTGAGCATAAATAGAATAGCCATTACCGTACATAAGTGCCAAATGGTAACTCAAACATTCAAGCATTCATATATAAATAATTGAACATAAATATCACTTTAACACATAAGCAGAAATCATTAAGAGATAAAAGTACCATTGATAACAAGTTCTACTCATGAGCTTCAACAATAATGATTTATATCATCCTAATTCAATATCTACTAAGAGTACAAAAGTGCATTTCAGTAGCAGATATTAAACACAGATATCAATAAATCTTGTTCCATTCATTCATCAAAATCTCCTTCGAGGGTGTAGAAGTGCATGTTCTGAGGAAATGTTTTTGACAAATTTCAAGACCCTTCTCTAAATGCATGAGAAGGGTTGAAATGCTACTAGCTAAATCTAAAAATAGTTTATTACAAAAATATAGGAGGAGGTTTAAATAACCATCCTCATCTAAGGCAAAAATAAAGCAAAACTAAAACCAAAACTAAAACTAGAACTGAATCTGGCAATTAACTATCTATGTGTCTGTTCTCTATGGTCGCATGCATTCAACATTGACTTGAGGAGCATTGGTTGGCCGACCTCCGACTTTAGTTGCCCTGTGAAAACAGAATCGGCAAGTGTTGACGCTATCTGCTCGGCAGAGTTAGTGAGGCATTTGAGAGTCATGCATTGACTGTGTGGTTTAACCAAGTATACTTAAGGATATCTCTGATAAATACCACTGGTCTTTAGAGCTTTGGTTTTTCCTTTAGCCTTTAGCACTTTTTCCTACAATTTTCG
This sequence comes from Pinus taeda, assembly GCA_000404065.3. NCBI lineage: Eukaryota > Viridiplantae > Streptophyta > Pinopsida > Pinales > Pinaceae > Pinus > Pinus taeda. Next base: position 48,217 of record APFE031360526.1, on the reverse strand, counting down.
GGACTTTCAGGCAACTCAGTGATTAGAGGCTTTCCTTCTCAAGGGGTTTTTCCCAACGATGCGCGATTAGCGCTAGGCAATAATCACGCATCGAAAAATGCTTCCGTTCCTCGATCTGGGCTTCCTAGGTGTTGTTTTTTCCTCTTGTACGTTTGCGATGGGCCTCAGTCAGCGCCTTTTTACCTTTTTCAATAATTCTTTCCTTACCAACCAATTCTTGGTACATTCCGCCTAATCTTCATTTTCCTTTGGCGAACTTCTCCACGAACTGTTCGTTGTAGGTTGCTTGTAGCTCTAGTAGATGATACATAACCCTTAAATTTTGTGCAGTGAATGACCCAATTAGGTCCTTAGCTCTGAGTCTTAAATTGTCTGTCTATTATCTTAGCACTGTCCAGTACCCATTTGACTATGTCTGTGTATGGAAGAATCTTAGGTCTTGCTGCTATCCGGTGTAAGAACGAACATGCAAGTTCTGTGATTGATGCCTCAGACGACCCACATGAGTCTGTTGTTGCTTTAACCTCCATTACTCTGGGATTTTCTTCCTCGAGTAGACTGTACATGCCTTCCCAAGTAGTGATGTCGGTGTCTCTGTTATAGGTGGTGTCTGTGTAAAAGGGCGTCATGTCTTTGTCTTCAGAACTTCGAGATTTTCCCTTCTTTCCCATTATATTCTAAACACTGCTGCGTATACCTTTCTGCTTGCCGCTCCTGCAATTTACAAATAAGGAAAGAGTAATGATAAGAAATAAGGTGACGGGAAAGCTTTAAATGCCGAAATCATATAAAATATATCACCCTACATGAAATGACCTTTCGATCAAATCCAAACCTTATTTCATTAATGATCATCAACTAACTTATTAAATTAACATTAATTCGCATAACTTGGCATCGAATTACGGAAAAAATCTTTTGAACGATGAGCCCTACAGATCTGCGATAAAGCGATTTTGTGATTTGCTTCACAATATCGCAGATCGCAATATCACTAATCCGTTGTGTTTGACAATTGTCTTTTACCTTATGTTTCCGCGAAATGCGATTTGTGAGACGTGTCATCGCATATTGGCGGCTTGAGGTATTCCACCTTAAGTGATATTTGAGGCATATGAAAACTGCGACGCGCAATGAGTTTCTTCAGTGTGCGATCTCGCATCGCGATTTCGCAATCTTAGGAGTTTGCTTATATGATGTTATCCATTACCTTTTTTGCGATGCGGCACTTTATTTTTAAGAGAACTTATCATAAAACTTAAGTCCTTTTGAATTTTGTGGGTATTTCCCTAAGTTTATGATAGTAAGATTTATTCAAAAAGGGAATACAAATGCTAATTATTTTTTAATTTTTTTCGATAAGGGTCCCCACTTATTTAGTATTAGTAATAAAACTAAATAAGAAGGGGGTTTGTTGCTAGCCACAACAATTGGAGATTCACTTGGAAGAACCAGTGATCTCTGATTTTCTTTTGAATTTTCTAAACTTCCAAAACAAAAAAGTTTTTTGGAAAATCAAACTTTATTATAGAAAGATAAAGTACACCATGCTTTTAGTTGTTAATGATAGTTTGTTTCTTCTATGTTAACTTTGATTATTTACTTCCTAGAGCTAGTCATTGTATTTACATCAGCCACTACTTGGTTTGTAAAAATAAAAACTAAGTCTTCTCTGTAAATCAGTTTTAAATATGCTCATTTGTCGTAGGTAGAGCCTCTGCTGCCAGCAGGCGTTTATAGCCTTGACATGGTTCCTGTTATCCAGCAATGATCCTATATCCTACTTGGAAAAATATACCATTTTCAAAGTTAAATCCATATCCACATTTACTGCTTTTTGTTTTCTTTTACTTCTTAAAGAACAATGCCTTGGTTTGGTAGCCAAATTATGACAGTGCCACTCACTTGATTTACAACTTTGTTGAACAAGCTGGCTCGTGATGAGACCCCTTGTCTTTCGATTGCAACAATCTAGAGTCATTGCCCTGTTATGCAGTTTTGGCAATGTCAACAAGTCATAATATCTATGATCATGATAAGTCGGCTCGTGATGAGACCTCTTATTCTTTAAGTCTAAGTGTATCATTGGATTACTCCTTGAAACTTGTAATTCCCTAGGTGGGGAGGAAGTCATTGGTTCCTTAAGAATAGCTCTAGACGACAATAGTAGAGTTTTTGGAAAGAGATTTTCTACATAGAGTCTTTGTTTTTTGTTATTGATGCTTTTCATTGATTGATATAAATCAAATTCCCACTAAAGGTTGCTTTTTATCAAAATTTGCAAGGTTGAAACTAGTAACATTTTCAAGCTTATTTCCTTTGACTATATCTTTCAATAATAATGACCAATTTTCCAAATCAGTTCTATTTATACAAGCGAAAAAACAAAATATAAAAGAAATACTTGTCTTTTTCATGAATTCCAAAGGTAACCATTTACAACTAGTTTTATTATCAAAATAAAGGAGAAACTAATTTACAAACAAAAATAGAAAAATGATCTTCTATGGAAAGTATTTTTTGAAGATCTGCCCATTAACAAGTAAAGATTCTCTTTTCCCTGTTAAATCTTGTAACATAAAAGTAGATGAACCTATGATTTCCGCGATTTGGAAAGGGCCAAGCCACATTCATTGGAATTTCGTATGTTTGCCTTTTTCTTCGTGAGCCTTATCCCATTTTAAAACTAAATCTCCAATTTGAAAGTCCTTTTTGGATACCATGTTTGAATCAAAAGAAGTCTTTACTAATGCTTGATGATGAGCATGAGTTATTTTAGCCTATTCTCATTGCTCTTCTAGCTTAAAGATTTGCAATTGCCTTAGCTGTAAGGATGAAGTTGGTGTTTCATTAGTAAATTGAACTAAGGCCAAAGAGGGAATCACTAGATGAGTTGGAAGAATCACTTCTTTCCCATAAACTAAATTAAAAGGAGAAGTTCCAATGGAGGCTTTCTGTGTTATTCGGTCTGCCCATAGAGCATACATCAAAGATTTGTGCCAATTCTTATGATTTTGATCGATGGTTCACTTAATGATTTTGATTAAGTTTTTATTTGTTGATTCAGCTAACCCATTCCCCTATGGGTAATAATTGGCAATTTATTTAAGCTTAAAACCTCTTTTGAGGCGCAAATTCAGTCATAGCATTACCAGAAAAATACGATGGATTATCAAACATTAAAGCACAGGGTAAACCAAGCCTGGTGATTATGAACTGATCTATGAAATCAATGATGTTTTCAGCACTAGCTGTCTTGAGAGGAACTGCTTCTACCCATTTAGTAAAGTAATCTGTAGCTGTAAGGATATACCTATGTTGTTTAGAAGAGTGAGGAATGATCTGACCTATTATATCCAATCCCCATTGATCAAAGGGTTGATCGATATTGATTAGTTGCAAAGGCAACGACGGTTTCTTTTGTCTTCCAGCAGCATTTTGACAAACTTGACATTTCCTTACATAGCTATGCATATCTTTAAATAGTGTAGGCCAATAGTACCCTGCGCGCAAGATTTTATGTGTTGTAGCATCTCTAGCATAATGTCCACCTACTGGTCCATCATGGAGTTCTTGCAACACTTTTTCAGCTTCAAATTTCTCGAGACATCGAAGGATAACAGAATCATAATTCATCCTAAAAAGTACATCGTTTACGAGTTGATATTGCCTAGCCTTTGATCTTAGGGCTCTTTTCTTTGTATAATCCAGGTTTGAAGGAGCATATCCGTTCTTTAGATAAAATATGATATCAGCATATAATGATTTAATATCATTTAGGCTTACCTCATACATTTGTACTTCTGAAGATTGTATTTCGGAAATAAGTGATGCTCCAGCCAGCATTTTGCAAAAGCCTTGACCTTTTACAATATTTGCTGGTTTAATTTCAGCGTCGTATTCTTGTAAGGCAGTAACCCAATTTTCTCTTTTCTCACCCACGTCTTTTTGTACTAAGAGATTTCTTACCGCTGGAAACGGTACTATAATTTTTGTATGGGTTTTAAGTAGGAAGGGTTTGAAGTGCTTGATTGCTTGGAAAACAGCATAAGCTTGTTTCTCGACGTCAGGATAATTTAATTCGGCCCCTTGTAGATTTGAATTGAAAAAGGCAATTGAGGCTTCCACCTTGTCTTGATTTGCTTGAGTGAGTATCGCAGCATATGATCTATCAGAGGCAAATGTATACAAAATGAAAGGATCAGAAAAATTTGGAGTTGTTAAGGATGGGGCATTTACAATCACTTGTTTAATCAAATTGAATGCTTCATATTCCTCTTGGCCCCATTTGAAGATTGAATTATTTTTAATCATTGCTTGTAAGGGAGATTACATCCTTGAGAAGTCTAGAACAAATCTCTTAACAAAATTAATTTGGCCAAGGAAGGATTGCATGGCTTTCTTGTTGTGAGGCAAGGGTATTTCAGAAATCTCCTTGATTCTATCGGGATCAATATGGATTCCAGATTTTGACACTATAAATCCAAGAAGTTTTCCTTCACTTAATGCAAAAAAAGACTTTTTGGATTAAGTGAAATCCCATACCTTTGGCAACGTTGGAAGATCTGCTTTAAGTCTCTGAGATGATTACTACGTTTTTTAGAATATACAGTTATATCATCCAAGTAGATTACTACTGATTTGTTTACTAATCCCTTAAATGCGATGTCCATAGCCCTTTGAAATGTGGCGCCAACGTTGATCAGACCAAAAGGCATATTTTGATATGCGTAAGTACCCTATTTGGTTCTAAACGTGGTCTTTAATTGATCGTCACGATGGACCAAAACTTGGTTGTAGCTGGAGAAACCATCCAAAAAGGACATTATTATGATCCTGCAACTGCTTGCAATATTTGCTCCATGGGAGGCAGGGGAAAGTTATCATTTTGGCATGCTTTGTTAAGGTTTCGAAAGTCAATACATATTCTAATGTCTCCATTTTTCTTTTTGATGGGAACTAAGTTGGAAACCAATCTAGAATGTCGAATAGGAAAAATAATTTTGACTTTCAATAATTTATTGAGCTCAGATTTAATCTGGCTTTCCAGATTAGGATGGATCTTCCTCAGCTTTTGTTGGACAGGTTTTTCATCGGTTATCATTGGGATAGTATGCTGAATGATAGAAGTGTCGTAATTCTTAAGGTCGTCGTAGTTCCAGGCAAAGACACTTTTGTATTGTTTCAGGAGACGAACATACGCTAATCTTTCTTCAGGGGCTAGGCCTAGACCTAGATTGATATTCTGCGGCTTGGTATCAGTTCCTAGATTTACTAATTCATAGTTCAAAGTTGAACTTTGAAGTTTTGAATTGGTAGATCTTTTGAATCGGTCTTTTAAATCATATAGGTCTTCCAACTTGACTACTGACTTTGGCATAGCATTATTAGTGCTATCTTGTTGCAACTGTTTGTCATGTTGGTCTTCATCAATTATCTAATTAGTGTAAGATCCCTCTGATGTGAGGAAGCTTACAATATCAGGATCATCGTTGAAAATTATCCAGTTTGTAATATTATCAGGAATCGAGGGTCTAAAGATCAATTCGATTGAGAATTTGTCTGGGCTATAGTCTTCTGAGGGAATGAGCTTGGAAGCTACGTTTGCCAAGAGGTCAACACTAGCATTTTGGAGTCTGGGAATTGATGAAATATTGAATGCTATAAAATGTTCAGTCAGATCTTGTACTAAAGATTGATAATGATTTAAATGACCTGATAGACAATGTATAGTATTTCGTACCTGTCTAATAACAATTTCAGAATCTCCTAAGACTTGTAGATACTTGATATCTAATCCAATTGCTTTGTATAATCCTTGGACTAAGGCCTCGTATTCTACAGTGTTATTGGTGCAATTGAACTCAAGTCTACAAGTTAGCATAGTTTTGTTTTCCTCTGGACTAACTAATATGCATCCTACTCCTGCTCCATCATTAGACTTAGAACCATCAAAAAATAATTTCCAAAATAATGATTTATTTACAGGACTATCTATAAAATTAACACATTTAGAACTATTTGTTTGAGAAAAGTTTTCTACTTGAGACAAAACAGAATTTTCTAAGTAAGGTGAAGTATGAGCCTTAAAATTTCCTAAGAAAGAGTCGATAGAATAGTTGCCAATTATATTGTTGTTGTATGCTACAGGTTCATTTTCTCCTTCCAATTCCGTTACTATTTATTTTTTATGTCTTTCTCGCTCAACCTTTATCTGATTTGGTTTACCATTGTAAGGGAGCCACATATGCGACCAATAGGTTGCAAAGTATCCATGAAGCTTTTCAGACCAATCTCTACTAAGAATTAAGCCACAAAATTCTAGAATGTCTACAACTAGAATATCAATAACTTGACATACCTTTGGATTAGACGACAGCCTTATGGTAACTTGATTGAGTTCACTGATCACTTCAACCTGTGATCGGTCCAGCTGAACTATGCGTACTGCAAATTTTTGAGGTTGAACATTCAACTTTGCACATATTGATTTAGGTAAGATATTAGATGAAGCTCTTGAATCTACCAAACAATTCTGCAAGTTTTCGTTGAAAACTTCATAAGTAAGAAGAAATGGGAGAGTATGAGATCTTGACCTTCCTCCAATTAGAGCGATATCGTTTGGATCCACTTTATTAGTCACATTAGTTTGAGGTCTTCCCATCTCATGAGAAGCTTGTGAGATTACAACAGCAGGCAGAAGTGCAACAGGTATTGCATGTAACTCTTTCAAAAGTAGCTTTTGTTGATATTTTAATTTGCTCAATTCATGAAAAGTAATGTTAGCCCTAGTCTTCTTCATGTCTTCAACGATATTATACTCCATCTCATTAGAAACAATCAATGTTTTAGATGGAGTTGAGGGATCGGATTGGACTGGGCTTGTTTGAGTCACTTTGGATGATGATTTCTTACCTGCGACTTTATCTTTGGATGTCAAGCTTGCGCTCTTCTGTTTACAGGTAGGTTGTGGAGGATCAAGTTGATTTCTACTTCTGGTACTAACTGGTGATGCCTCTTGATCCTCTTCGTCTGGGAGGATGAAGTCCCACATTCCCTGTGCTTCTACAACTTCTTCTTCATCAGTAGGCTCCTCGTTAGAAACTCCCTCTTCTTCTTCTTCTAATTCTGCATTTGTAATAGAATTGGGAGGCTTTGAATCAGTTGAAGGATTTTTTCTATAAGGCCTGTAGGGCTTTTTAGAAGAAGTCTTTGCTACTTGTTTCTTAATGTCAACCATTTCGTTAGACATGGTTTTCAAAAATTTCTACAATCCTTCTAAATCAAATGGGTCTTTTGATTTTTTTTTCTTGGGATCTTCTTTAAAAGTGACCTTCTTAGATTTTCGTTCATCAACAACGTTCTTCTTTTCTAAGGCTATGATACGTTTCTCTACCACTATGGCTTCCTTCATGTTTTCACCCAATGTTGTCTTGGCAACCCTATCAACGAAGATTGCTATGTTTGATGGTAGAGCAGATATGTACCATTCACTTCAAACTTTTTCGCTAGGCTTGGAAGCAGAAGGAATTTTATTCAAAAGTTTATTGAAATGCAAGTTAAAATCTTTGATAGGTTCCCTTGATTCAGTCTTAAGATTTGACAGGTCATTGATTAGTGTCGCAGTAGACCTGTCATCACCGAACTTAGTCAAGAATTTCTCTTGGAAAATATCCCAACTAGTGATAGATCCGAATGGTAATGAAAAATACCAAGATCCGACTACTCCTTACAAAGTGTAAGGAAAGAGCCGAACAACAACATCTTCATTAGTAACTCCATTGAGATTTATAGATAACATAAAGTTGTTTATGTGCTCTTCTGCTAGCATGCCCGCTTCAAGGTTAAACTTGGGTAGCCACTTTTCAGGATGGGCCAGTATTTGACTCAAAGGCGCAGGAATTAAGACTGCCCCTGGGTTATTCCATGGGGTTTGGGCCATCGTTGAACTACTAACAAAGGAAAGCGCAAAAGATGTTCCTTGCAGTTGGGAAGATGAGGATATTACAGTTCTAGATGATTGTGAAGGAGATGTTGAAGTTCCAGCAGTCTGTTGGACAATAATTTGAAGTGGAGGGGTGGATGGTTGACTTCGCAGTGGAGAGGTCGAGATGGATGATGATGACGAAAGCGTCTCACTATTAGACACTTTAGGTGATTTCCTTGCTCTTTTCCTTTTAGATGGAGGTAATTCATTTGGTTTGATACCAAACTTTTCACTCTGCAATATGGTAAGAGGATGAGAATGGTTATATTGTGAAGTCACACTACCTTGAGATATTTCAGATTTTTGGGGTGATGTAGAAAATCCTTGAAGTTTATGGATCAAAGATTCAACTTCAGGAGGTTCAACAGTAGATTTCTCTTAAATGTTTAGGTTTGTGGCAGTGGTTGTTATTTTATCGACTTCTCGCTCAAGATTCAAAGATTCTAAATGCGATGGAGAATTCGGGGGAGATGTTGAGGGCGATTTACTCTTAGAATGGTATTTAGATTTAAATTTACTTGCCATTCACAGTTCAGGCCCTCCTTCTAGCGCCAAATATGTTGAAGCCCCGAAAATCGGGTCTACAACAAGGGGGATACCCACCCGGTCCGTACCTTGAAAGCAACTCCTTTTCCGTTTGGGATGGTGGGTCCGACTGGGGATAATGGGACTAGTTTCCCAATTTGTGTATGTGTGCATTGAGAATTGATATTTCCTTTCTAATAATTCCTAAGTAAAATGCTTTTATTCTAAATCTAAATTAACAACATGCAACCGTATTCTAATGAGTAGAAATATCTAATTCTAAAACTAACCTGGGATTTAATCTTTCAGTTATGCGATCTAAAATAATTTCTAACAGCAATTGGTAATAAAGATCATTCAATCGCTATGAGAAAAGAATTCAATAAAGATGAACTGTTTCGTATAAAAAGTTAGCCAAAACAATTGTGAAAAGCATATTGCATAATGAGTCATTCATATATTGAGCATAAATAGAATAGCCATCACCGTACAGAAGTGCCAAATGATAACTCAAACATTCAAGCATTCATATATAAATAACTGAACATAAATATCACTTTAACACATAAGCAAAAATCATTAAGAGATAAAAGTACCATTGATAACAAGTTTTACTCATGAGCTTAAGCAAATAATGATTTATATCCTCCTAATTCAACATCTACTAAGAGTACAAAAGTGCATTTCAGTAGCAAATATTAAACACAGATATCAATAAGTCTTGTTCCATTCATTCATCAAAACCTCCTCCGAGGGTGCAGAAGTGCATGTTCTGAGGAAATGTTTTTGACAAATTTCAGGACCCTTCTCTAAATGCATGAGAAGGGTTGAAATACTACTAGCTAAATCTAAAAATAGTTTATTACAAAAATATAGGAGGAAGTTTAAATGAGCATCCTCATCTAAGGCAAAAATAGAGCAAAACTAAAACTAAATCTGGCAATTAACTATCTATGTATCTGTTCTCTGTGGTCGCATGCATTCAACGTCGGCTTGAGGAGCGTTGGTTGGCTGACCTCCGACTTTAGTTTCCCTATGAAAAAAGAATCGGAAAGTGCTGACGCTATTTTCTCGGCAGAGTTTGTGAGGCATTTGAGAGTCATGCATTGACTGTGTGGTTTAACCAAGTATACTTAAGGATATCTCTGATAAATACCACTGGTCTTTAGAGCTCGGGTTTTGCCTTTAGCCTTTAGCACTTTTTCCTACAATTATCGGGACTTTCAGGCAACTTAGTGATCAGAGGCTTTCCTTCTCAAGGGGTTTTGCCCAACAATGCGCGATTAGCATCGGAAACTGCTTCCGTTCCTCGATCCGGGCCTCCCAGGTGTTGTTTTCACCTCTTGTGCATTTGCGATGGGCCACGGTCAGTGCCTTTTTACCTTTTTCAATAGTTCTTTCCTTACCAACCAGTTCTTGGTACATTCTGCCTAATCTTCGTTTTCCTTTGGCAAACTTCTCCATGAACTATTCGTTGTAGGTTTCTTGCGGCTCTGGTAGATGATACATAACCCTTAAATTTTGTGCAGTGAATGACCCAATTAGGTCCTTGGCTCCGAGTCCTAAATTGTCTGTCTGTTATCTCAGCACTGTCCAGTACCCATTTGACTATGTCTGTGTATGGAAGAATCTTAGGTCTTTCCACTATCCAGTGTAAGAACGAACATGCAAGTTCTGTGATTGATGCCTCAGACGACCCGCATGAGTCTGTTGTTGCTTTAACCTCCATTACTCTGGGATTTTATTCCTCGAGTAGACTGTACATGCCTTCCCAAGTAGTGATGTCGGTGTCTCTGTTACAGGTGGTGTCTGTGTACAAGGATGTCATGTCTTTGTCTTCAGAACTTGGAGCTTTTCCCTTCTTTCCCATTATATTTTGAACACTATTGCGTATACCTTTCTGCTTGCCGCTCCTGCAATTTACAAATAAGGAAAGAGTAATGATAAGAAATGAGGTGACGGGAAAGCTTTAAAAGCCGAAATCATATAAAATATATCACCCTACGTGAAATGACCTTTCGATCAGATCCAAACCTTATTTCATTTATGATCATCAACTAACTTATTAAATTAACATTAATGCGCATAACTTGGCATCGAATTACGGAAAAACTTTTTTGAACGATGAGCCCTGCAGATATGCGATAAAGCGATTTTGTGATTTGCTTCGCAATATTGTAGATCGCAATATCGCTAATCCTTTGTGTTTGACAATCGTCTTTTACCTTATGTTTCTGCTAAATGTGATTTGCGAGACGCGTCATCACATATCAGCGGCTTGAGGTATTTCACCTTAAGTGATATTTGAGGCATATGAAAACTGCAATGCGCGATGAGTTTCTTCAGTGTGCGATCTCGCATCGCGATTTTTCAATATTAGGAGTTTGCTTATATGATGTTATCCATTACGTTTTTTGCGATGCGACGCTTTATTTTTAAGAGAACTTATCATAAAATTTAAGTCCTTTTGGATTTTGTGTGTATTTTCCTAAGTTTATGATAGTAAGATTTATTCAAAAAAGGAATACAAATGCTAATTATTTTTTAATTTTTTTTCGATAAGGGTCCCCACTTATTTAGTATTAGTAATAAAACTAAATAAGAAGGGGGGTTGTTGCTGGCCACAACAATTTCTGCAATCTTTTATGTGTTCCATTGCTCTGTAATATATAATTTTCTAACACGTCCCAGCTGTAGAGGTTAACAATGCAGAGGTCTTTGCTCTTTTTTTTCCACTTCCAAAAAGGGAAATCATTTGTAGATTCAATGGATTGGCCAAAACAAAAAGCTCTTACCCAATGGAGCTTCTCATATTGGACACCAAATTGTGGCATATACTTGTGCTCCAAAGGATTCTTCATAGTCCAATTTGACACTCAAAAGGACTTGTATTTTGTTTTACAAGAAGGGCCATGGTTTTGGGGAAATCCAGGTTTATTCACCAGCCCATGGTTTTTGCAGTTTGATGACTCAAAAATGGTGGTCACTTCCATGACGATTTAGGTGAGGCGTCCAAACTTTCCTGTTCCTTTTTGGCACCATAAATTTCTTTAAGGCATGGGAAATGTATTGGGTAAATTTGAAAGATGGGATATGCAAAGAACAGAAAAAAGGTATCTTCACCTTTGCTAGAATATGTGTGGAAATATACCTGCGCAAAGGACTTCCATACCATATAACCTTGACTCACAATAACTTCTAGTGATCATAGGTCTTGGACTAAGAAAACACGACATTCGCATGTCATGAATGTTTTCGAACAAGTCACTTGTAGAATACTTTCTTGCAGGCTAAGAAAAAACCAGAAAAGAAAAATAGGCAACCCAACCATCCAAAAGGATGGCAGTTTTCAGAGCCAATACCTTCTAAGAAAGAAAGAAGAAGAAATTATAGAGAATCCTGAAGTCCAACATGATGTAGGAAATGTGGATTTCTCTAGATATCAGTCAGAAGAGGCCTCCCAACCACCGAAAGGACCAGTTATACAAATTCAGTAGGACCCTATTCCTGTTATTATGTAGATTTCATATGGTATTAGGGGAACAAAAAGAGCCCATGTATTGGAGAGCTCCGGTTCTGATAAAGAATCACCCTAGGTGGTCGTCGAAAATGATTTGGCAATTTTTCCTGTAGAACCAATTTCAGATGTTTTCCACAAGGTGCAAAAAAAGAAGGGAAAGAAGACTAGCTAGTGCGAGAAATGTTTGTTTAAATATGGTCACTCCTATGTTATTCCCATCATTTTGTTTATGTTTCAATTTTTTTAGCTCTGTGCCGAAAACCATTTTAACTTAGGAATTCTCTTTAGCATAAGCAAAATGTAATTTCGTTTTTCTTCTTGATTAATAAAATTACGTGTCTTTTTCCATGGAAAAAGAAAATATTTATACAATAGTTAGTATTATGATACGATCATTTCAATAACAACTTTATACTTGAAAAAAAGAGGATTTTATTAAAATTTCTTAAAGAGGAATGTGTGAGAAATTATTTTGAGAAATTAAAATTTACTAATTTGTTTTTATAGAGCTAAAACTAAAATAAAATCTAAGGATGTGAAGCCTCATCATACACTAAAAATGTAATTTTGTGTACATAGAAAATTTAAATTACTTATATGTATAAAGAAAATTTAAAACAACATAACCAAATTTATATATCCTAATTGTTGAGAAATTTAGGGAATTCAAAGTTAACAATTTCTCTGATTGATAATTTCTTGTGATATACATTTACTTATTAGCTTATGATCTTTTCTTCGTTAGCTTATTAATGTGTTCTCTTCATCAAGGAAATTACCAATATGCACAATAAATACAAGTGACACAATATATAGGCTTCTTAGCCAGGGCCAAAACCTCTCACCTCTTGAGAGGAAAACCTTATCAAAATTATTCTTCTAGATCTTCAATTGATAAGTACAAAGACCATGACACAAACCCTTGACTCTAGTATCCTCTCAAGAACCTTGTCACTAACCTTGATGTTGTTGCCTCTTTCTTTCCTTGCCTTTCTTCTTGATCTTAAACTGCTCATCTCGACTTCTACTAGAGAGACTTGGTCTCTATCCTTCTTACTTCTCCTCCACGTCTTCCCCTAGGGAATCAAGGTCTCTAGGTCTATGCTTCGACTTCCAGAAGAATCCTTCTCTTGCTTCCCCAAAAGAAACCTCTCCTTTGTTCTCCCAGAAGAAACTTTGCTTCCCTAACTTCGCATTGCTCAAAAGAAACTTCCTTGTCTTGAAATAAAGTCCTTTTCACTGATCGAGAAGAAACCATAACTTCACATTACCCTGAAGAATATTCTTTCTTTTCTTCGCACTTATGTTTTCCTCCTTTTTCACACTTCTGCTTCTTCCCTTTCTTTGCACTTCTTGCAAGTCGAGTTACTTGTATAAGGTGTGTCTTCAAATGAGGCTAAGTTGAGCTATCTATACACTTCTTCATATGACCTTTAGGCCGACATGATTGTTGGAGTTAGGATGACTTCATCTAGAGAGTTATTCCATCTTTGTAGGTCAACTTGAAGAGGATAAATGACAAGTTCTTGGAGGATACTTTACATAGACACTATTGAATTTTTACAAAGTGTAACATGAATTCATTACATGACAATGACTATCATTTTATGAATAGATGATAAATAAATCCTAAAGACTCTCAATGGAAGTCTTGACTCAAATAGAAAATCTCTTGCTCATGAAACCCATCAAGCAACTCACTAAAATAATTTTATTTTTCTTATTTACATCTTATTAGATAAAATCATAATTACATGTCATTATGAAGACCGAACCTAGTTACACTTTTCAACGCTAATATCATGTTATAAAGTCAATAACATTCATTATTATTACCTTTCTTCTTCATTTAATGAATCATTAAATATTTATTAATATATATTAGTATTTTTGTTATTTTTATCAAATTTAATAATTATTTATTTAATTATGCTTAGAATTGGGGTGAGTGAATTTTAAATATTTAAAAATCATTTTTTTTGGATTGTAGGATTTTATAATTTCCAAATATTTTTAATATAATTCTATATTGGACGGACTCAATTAATAAGGTAGATAATAATGAATGTTCTCACATGTGTCATAGGTATTCTAATGGTTAGGTGAGAAGGTTTAGTTCCACAAGTCTTATGATCAAGAACGCCTTTTCCCATGGAAAACCCTCTACATATCCAACAATACAGTGCATGATGTGTATCTCAACCAATTCAGACAAGACTTTGCATCTTTTTTAGAAGCCCAAACACAGGAGATTCATCATGGAGGATGCATGTTCATATCACACATGGCTCATAATTCTGGAGATATAAAGCAACCAGGCAGGTTAGCAGATTGTGCTCATCACCTTGAAGTAGCATTTGAGTAGCTAGTGAACGACATAAAATAGATAAGTCGATATAATATCTCATAATTATGTTTGAATCTTATTTGTCCCTTCCCTCCCGACTAGCAAGAACTATAGTAATCGGGTGGCTTCTGCTATTAGTCCCTGCACGAACACCAATGACCAAAACTTTGTCTTAAGCTAAAGTTTGCAACAACTTATATTGATAGTTTATTTTTAACTAAAGTCCACTTTTTATTGGTAACCAAAGTTTTAGTTCGCCATATTATTTAGCCTCTTCTTGAGGTCAGAGGCACACAATTGTATTAAGATAAGAGTATGTATTTAAATAATTCTTCTAATGTGAATTAATTCACTGACATTTAATGTTAAGTTATTTTATGAAATTTTTTTATCCATTGCAGCTTCGTGTTTCCAGTTTGACATATGATTTTATGGGCTTTTCCTGGCAAGCTGTCGCGTGTTCTACCTAGCACAATGAAATTTTCTACCTGACGCAACTCCAACTCCCTTCCACAAAAGGGATCTCATCTCGGATTACATCTTGCAAATATTTCTCAGATTATCTTTAACTCTCCACATTAATTCTCTGAATTTCAGGTTCATCTCACGTTAAACTCTGCTTCCTTTGTCCCCTGTCGATTCCTCTGTCTACTGGAGGAGTATCGATTCCTTTGTCTTTTGTCAATTCTCCTCCAGTCCCATTCTGGACTAATGAATTTGCAAATGTGTGTCTTTGACTGCAACAGAGCTAGATTCAAACACTGAATGACATTAAAATGCATCTTGTCGCCATCGACTACGACCCCTACCTACAAAACAGTAACACATATATTTTCAGTTTCTTTGTTAGAAAAAAACTTCAATGAATATGAAAATTTGCACAGTTAGCAGCTTTAGACATTGTTTCTTCATCGAATAAATTTATAAATATAACAACATAATGATGTAAGGGTAACAGTGCGCACTCATTTATATGTAATTTGTCCCCACCCCACAATTTAGAGAAGAAAACACAAATTACCTTGTATGCATGACACCTAAATGATACTATAATTGGCTTCTGATGTTTCTCGCACAATTTTCTTGCCCGTATCCATGGCGGTCAATTAATAGCTATAATTTACTTGCTGACACATTTTTTATTTTAATTTTTCTTGCCCTTATATTATATAAGACACCCATGTTTTCATGTGGGTTGGGAGGTCTGCACTAACAACTAATGAATTTCTGCTTGCCTGCAATCAACTTAGGGCTATGGCTTTCCTACCCTATATTGAAGCACATTATTAGAGCACATGGTAGATCCATAAATTGCCTATTACATACTCACAATGACAGACTTTAAGGAACTCTTGGCAGGCACATAAAAAAATGTTTCATGATCAGTTTTGTGGTGGAGTGGAGCTAATTTCCAGTTTTTTGGAGCTGCAGAGTGGTGGTGACATGGCTAAGGATTTTATCCCAAATCTGGTTGAGAATTTTATTTCAAGTTAGGCATGTCTATTTAAATTTATGTCACAGCTATTATTCATTTGATCAGTATAATATAGCTCTTATTTAATGACTATACAAGGTAACTGCTAATTTTTGATAAACAATAATCAAGTTCAATGAAAACCATCTGAGGTAGAGGATTTGGGGA
The DNA here is from genome assembly GCA_000404065.3 of Pinus taeda. NCBI lineage: Eukaryota > Viridiplantae > Streptophyta > Pinopsida > Pinales > Pinaceae > Pinus > Pinus taeda. The sequence goes on along the minus strand of APFE031360526.1, from coordinate 32,196 downwards.
CCAATTCTTTCACTGTCTCTCTGGGCCGCAATAATGGAAACGCAGAAAACACATACACTAATCAAACTAATATCAATGAACAAAAACACTAAATGACAAATCACCATCTTATTTCAAAAGAACATTTGTCTCACACCCAGAATATGGCACTTTGTACTTGCCTACAAAATAAAGAATGAATAATTTTTGTTTACTTCTTACCCTACTCTTCCTCCACCAAGTGACAATAAATGTCTCTTTCTCTTCTATGAATTATGCCCTGCCTTTCACATTCCTTTTTAAAGTTATTTATGCTTCCCTCAAAACTGTTGGTGACCTTCCCTCTTGTTGCTGACCACACAGAAGCCTCTCAAAATGACCAAATTCGATTCCCTGACGGTGTTGATGGTCTCTACTTTGTTGAGAAATTCAGAATCCACCTCTGGCGTGTAATTCCTCATTCTCTTCACAGCTATCTGTCGAGCTTCCCAGAGCGTTCCCCTGTACACCGTACCAAAACTTCCTTGGCCGATGATATTGGCGTCACTAAAATTATCAGTGGCGTCCCTCATCACTCAAATGTCGAACCACACTGTCCCATTGTTGGGCCTCAGGACTTCCTATAGGAGTTTCTCATTCCGCCTCAAGAATCTTCTGTGTGCAACAACCTTAGGATCTATTCATCTTACCAGTAGATACTAGAAAATCCCTAGAGCACAGAAGAGAACGAATGTGATGGAAATGCCAATAAAAGTCACCCTTTGTAGGCCGACTCCAAGGAAGAAGTCACCCCCTTGTGAATCCAGTCTTGCGTGATTTTTATGTAGTAGTCTTTTGTGCCTTGGCACCAATCTATATGCCATATTCTTTTGTGCCTTGGCACCGATTTGGTTGCCACATTAGCTACCCTGTTGCCACACAGAAAATTGAAAAAACCCTAAAATACAAATTGAACCTAACAAAGAAGCCTCGCAGATCCAAAATAGGGAATTTGGTATACATGCATGTTGGCGCTCATGGAATGATAGGTATGTGGATATACTATGGGACACCCTATAGATTGTAATTCGTCTTTAATTATATTTTGAACATGAAATGATTTTTTAATTATTTTTCAATTGCGACGACCATGCACCATGACAGATTTCTGATTCATGTTTTGCATTTGTCTCTCGTCGTCACATTATGTGCCTAACTAAAGATAACTCCTTCTTAGGTTGAATAAACTACATTCCTCCTTATTTACTACTTGGGATGTTAGTCTTGGTTATGATGGCTTGATTTGGGCTGACCGAGGTTCAATATATACTGCGCACTAACAAAACCCCTTATCGCTGGCTCTTTTGAAAATGACCTGCAAGCAGATCGCAGTCTCACCCGAAGTGACTATGGGAGGATACAGAACCAGGTTTTGGTAGCCTTGAAGGACTAGGAGATGTGATATTATTATGTTATCTTATTCTTAGCATTTATAAAACACTTCGGTGCATTAGATTAATCACTTAAACATTCCATATAAAACCATAAACCATCACTGTGCTGAAGTAAAATGAAACTCTAATAACTGCTACTCTACAACAGATAATAAGCAAATATAGACATCAAAACACCAAATTAACATGGTTCACCCATGTGTAGGGCTACGTCCACAAGAACTGTTTCTTAATATAATGAATCTTTGAACAACAACCCATTCTTGGCCTGCGCACTAAGCTACAGGCTATCTGCGCACTCAGCTACAAAGCCTCTCCTTTGCTACCAAACTGGATCAAAATCGATGATTCTCTTCTTCTTATTTTACCATATATATAATATTACATTGTAGGGTTACATCATCAAAATACCATGGTACAAATACCATGAACTCCTTAAAACAAGAAACTATGGCCCCAAAACCATTGATCCCTTACAAAATCACATGCTTTTATAAAAAGGAGGGGCTTCGACCCACCCCAAAGCCCTTGAAACACCGCACGGTATATTTAATTCCTCAAAATGGGCTCCGCTGCACATTCCACTACGCACTCCACCCCACAAAATGCAGAGTCTTTGCCAAAATCTAGGCCAAGTTGGTTGTGCCCAACAGGCCCCCAACACTCACATGTGACTCGTCCCGAATCACTTAGCCGATTTTCCTTTAATCTTTGCTGCAATGTTGTTGTAGGTGCTATTGAACTGCTGCAGAATGTTTGTGACCTACTTCTCTTTGTTGCGCACTTCCTCCAACAGTGCTTCTATCACCGGTCCCGTAGCCTTTTACATCAATACCTTCTCTCTCTGTCGAAGCTCTTGAAGCTTCTCATCCATTGCTTGGGATAGTTGGAGAGCCTCATCCTGCCCTGGATGAGTTCTCTCTGTTAGAGTCTTATCTTTCTTCCTCAACTACTCTATCCTCTTCTAGAGGGTATTTCCCTCACTGACCTTTGTGAGCTTCTATTAGATTGGTAAGGTTCTCACAGTTGCGTGGATCTCCTCTAGCTATTGTTACTTTTGTTGAATATCCTCTTGTAGTCTTTGCAAATTTGGATCTTCCTACAGCGAAGTGCAAATCTGTAAGCTCTCATCCAATAGCTTCCCACAATCTGCCATTGCTTTGGAGATGCCAACCATTGAAGCCTTCAGGTCAACCTCCCTCTTTTCTCGCACTTTCTTTGGTGTCATTGGTTTTAGCTTCATTTGTAGCTCGTTGATCTTCATCTCATATGTTAATTTCACGTCCGGGATCTTATCCTTGTATCCTTTTACTGCAAGGTCGAGCTTCATGACCTTGTCCTCCACTAGTTCCTCTTCTCATACATCAATGTCCGGAACCTCGTGACATGTTGGTTCGACCACTTCCTTCAACTTTTTCTACTTTTGTAGCACACGATCCCTCTCATGGATCTCCTGGTCGAGCTTCTGCTTCAGCAAATCTCGCTCTCTCTACCTGAATATTTAACTACGAAGTGATCTATTCATGCTGCTTCAACTCATCTATGATCTCTAGATGCAGCTTGTGTAATCTCTAAAGTGGCACTACTGCAATGTTCATCTTCACGTACCTCCACTCTTTGGCCTGTTGTTGTACCTCAGTGGAGTCAAACTACAGGGTTTTAGAAGGTATCAACACCTGTTAGAAATGTGATGTAGCGATGCTCTAGCTTGTTCCATGATTTTGCTATTGCTTCCTAGATTCTATCCCCAATCTGGTTCAAGTCCCCATCAGTGAGGATCAATGGCGTTATGTCCTTTGTCTTGTCTACCTTCTGCTTCTTTTTGCTTCCTTTGGCAGCTTCGGCACATGCCTTCCTCTTTTCTACAACAACTGGGTCTGTCTCTGTCTTTTTAGACTCTGTGTTATGCTAATCACCTCCAGGAGGATCTTGGAGATCCTCATCGTATTGATCCTATTGTTATGACTCTTGCCCATCCTTATCCTTCCCACTAGCTTCCTTGAGCTGTGTCGTGTCCTACTATGTCGGAGTATCCTCGGTCTATGCCTCCAACGCAGTGATCCACTTCGTGGGACACTATTGTATTTTTTCTAGGAGATCATCTTCTATCACTAAATATGGAAGGGGAGGTCATGTCTTCCTTTTGTCCCTGCAAGCCTATTTGTAAATTATGTGGAAGTCAGCCTTAAACTTCACGACATAGCTATATTGCTCACATATTCTCAGTGAAAGGCAAGAGTGTTGGTTCACCAACATGTGTAAGTTCATGTGGTATAAAACAAAAAAATTTATGTTATCATGTGCTTACGCCAGATCAGTGGTATACCATAGCGAGGCATATCGCGCGACTTCACAAAAATCCAATGCTAGCAGAGGGAACTACGAATCTTCTGGCTCTCTCCATGCATGCATCACAATTATCATAATTAACCATGCATAGTGAAGCAAAGTACATTTCTCCTGAGCCTTGCAACATTCGTCCAGAAACTCTTGCCATAGATATGTGGCCTAGTTGTATTGAACCCCATTAGCGCACTGCACAACTAATGAAGCCACCAGTGTAGGGACTTCATTAGACTAGCACTTCATCATGATTTTTCCAGCCAATATATGATCTACGAAGTGAACTCCCTAGTCATTCATTGATTTGATATCATAACCTTGCTTCCATTTCATCAATCCAAATCTCTTCTTCATGTTGCCTTCTATGGCTCTGTCTTGATCTTTCCCAAAAAAATCCTCTGCGGGGCTCAACCCTTGATAAGGCAGTCTTGTGATTCTCCATATTAACATTGGGTCGATAGGGATCCTCTTCCCTATCCACAGGCATCCATCGTGCACCAGAATGAATAGTTGTCTCTCACACAAGATGTGATTCCTGGACTTTTGTCGAAGTGCGACACATTCAACATATTCAACAAGCTCAACTACGCCAATCAAGCCACCCACCATTGCGGTTCTAACCTTGTCACACCACTCTCAAGGTAGTGCACTTTTTTTAAGTATTTTTCTAGTGTGAACTGCATATATTTATTTCTGTCATTGAAATCATTGTCCCCAAACTTCAACGGCGGAATCTTTCCAAGGTTTTCTCTAATAAATCACACTGACTCTGGAAATAAAGCTGTGAAGGTGCCATACTTTGCGTCCTTCGACTCTGTCACTGGTTTTGCATCTGGTTTTCTTAGTGGAATATACGGTGGGAGAGGTGACGGAAACGTTGAGCCATCCATTTCCATTCGCACTCACTCTGCTTATTCCTCACTATCTCTCACATGTTCAGGCACTTTTAGAGGCTCAACAAGTCTCTTTTATTGTTTCTTCTTCATTCTCTCTTTTCTAGTCATTTTCGTTCGCAGAGATCTCCGCTGCGCGCATCCATGTTGTGGTGATTCTACTGAAGGAATATCATATGACACTTATATGACTCCAGCTAAGCCCTTCTCACTAAATAAATGAATAATTTCTTCAAAGGAATCCTCAGACGACATACAACAACGAAAATTTTTGCAACTTCTCCACAATAGAAATATTTGAACTCTCAGGACAATGAAGGGCCAAATCTGGGTGGGACACGACTCTTTATAACAAATATGAATTTCTAACCCCATCATTAGCTCACATTGTGTTCATTAATTTCATATCTATTGCTAGATCCACTCAAGCTGTCCTCATAAATGCATCTTTCTGCGTGTCTCAACGACAACTTTCCTTTTTAATGGTCATATTTTCCTGACGAAGTTTGATGCATCCCATATTGTAGCGAAGAAACCCCTCTTACGTCGAGGCTCCTATGAACTTAGACATAATCCAGAATGTAGCGAAATAAATTCCTACATCGAAGCTCTCTCTGCAACATAGTTTATAGTCCAGTGCCCACTTTCAACTGTAGGTGGCACTAAGACTTCTCTCCGTTCTTCAGAGTGAATTTGTAGGGGCAAGGTTGTCCCTATATAGCTTCAACTTGCTTCCATTTACTCTTCCTTGAACTAATTCTCCATTTAACTTTTCTAATTGAATTGCGCCTCCATCAATAATATGCTTGATAATGTATGGGCCCAACCAATGCATCTTGAATTTTCCTGGAAATTTTACAAACTTACTGTCATAAAGAGAACAAGCTCTCCTACCTAGAACTTCTTCTGCTTAATATGTCTATCATGCTAGGCCTTTTATCTTGCATTTTGTACATGCTGATGGAATCCTTCTATAAAGATATATTCCTCCAAAGAAAGCAACTGCGACATTCTTTCCTCCATTATATCAGGGTCTGCCATATCTGTAAAAGATGCAATCCTCAATCTAAGCACAATTTGCTCCATGGGCATCACAACTTCTTGCCCATAAACTAACCTGAAGGGTGTCTAACCTGTCAACTTTTTACATGTGGTCCTATAATCCCATAACACTACTGGAATTCTAAGGTCCCAATCATCTCTATTCACATTGCATACCTTAGTAAGTGCATTCTCCAAAAACTTGTTAAATGCTTTTGCTATTCCATTGGCTTGGGGATGATAAGGGGTACTCTTCTGATGATAAACTTGGAACTCCTCAGTAAATTCTTCAATAGTATTATTTAGGAAGTGTGAACCTTGGTCACTCATCAAAATCCTTGGACATCGAAATCTAGACAATATGTACTTAAAAATAGAATTCGCAACAGTCTCTGCGTTGCAATCCCTTATTGGTTGTGCTTCAGGCCATCTTGTCATGTAATCAATCGCTATAATTATGTACCTTGCACCAGTCCTCTTTCTAGGTGGGTTGATGGGTCCAACAAAATCAATGGCCCACTTATCAAAGGCCTTCAATGTGACTTGTCATAGCAATGACATCTCATCTCTTCTGGAAGGCTTCCCTTTTCTTTGACACACATCATATGCTCAAAAATACTCATTCACATCTTTATGTAGTGTAGACCACCACAATCCTATGCTCAAAATATTTTTCACCATAGGTTTTCCTGCATAGTGTCCACCAGCTGCACCCCCATGAGCCTCTGCTAGAATCATCTGTCTTTCATATTCAGGAACATATTTACGCAGCATCTCATCTGGTTCCATCTTATAATTATCTTTCTATTAATGAAAAGTCAACTACCTTAACCACTAATTATTTCTTTTTCTATGTAGTATACTCTGAAGGAGCCATTCATGTGGTCAAAAACTGAATGATATCTGCAAAATGGTCATCTTCCACTCTGATTGCAAATAACTACGCATCAGGGAGATTATTCTCTATGTTGGTTGGTTCTTCCCCTATTTCCAGCCTTGGCAGGTGGTTAGGTCTTGCATTCAGTCTCCCTGTGATCCAGACTTAAACAGGAATGCAACAAATTACAGATATAACCATACATATAGAGATGCAACAGAAATAACACTTCATTTCATTACTGTAAAATATTGAAATATGCTTACAAACAGAAATGGAAATAAACTAGCTAGGGTGATGGTAGCTTATCTCTGAGAAGAGATGTGGTGGCTACATGCCTCTGAACTGTGTTATAATGAGGCTCAAAGGACTATTTATTGTTGAGAAACAATGGGAAACCCTAAACATCCAAAAACCTAACCCTAGAAGATGAAATGCCAAACTGTGGGCCCCATTTGGGTAAATTGGTACATCAACTTCCCGGGGTCGTAACATTGGCATACGATCTCCATTTGACCACAATATCTCGTTAGAAAGATCTATCTGAGAACTACAACTTTGGGAAGAGCAACATCGGCCCATGGACCCATGTTTCTCCTAGTTTTCCCAAAAAACACCATTTAGGGCCTTAAAACGGCTCCGGAAGTTTAAGACCCGAAAAACAGCTGAAAATAGTAAACTATGCTATAATTAAGGAAACTAAAAGGATGAAAGAAACAATGGTGGGGTTCCAAGTGGATTTGGCGAGTGGCCACAAATATCCACCTAGATCATTTCTCCCCTCTTAGGAAGCAATGGTCCCCATTGCGTTGAGTTCCTCCATGAGATGAGGAAACTTCTGCTAAACTTGGTCCCTCGTGAGCCACTTGCCCTAGTGAAGGAGTTGGCCTGCTTTGACAACTCGATACATTTGGATATTTTGCTGGTGAGTGTGCTTGATTTGTGTGTCCATGATCTAATCAATTGAAGCTTGTTCCATGCAATCTGGATTTAACTTTGTGGGTTTGAGTTGTTCTACAATGTCGGATGTGTCTAGTAATGGTGGAAAGTATGGCCGAAGGCGGTCCACATTGAACACTGGGTGCAAGCCAAGGAATGGGGAAATGATGAACTCAAATGCATTTTCTTCCACAACCTTGGTAATGGTGTAAGGACCATATCAGAGTGGTCTGAGTTTTCGATAGGCTTCGATAAGGCGTTCATTTTGCAAATACAACTAGACTTTGTTGCCCACCTAAAACTTGTGTGGCACCAGATGTTGATCATGTCGCTGCTTGTACTTGGCCTTTGAATTCTCCAGAATGTCATGGACCTACTGGAAAATATGTTAGATGTGCTCAATGAAGTTGTTTTCCTTATCTATTTCAGACTGGACGTGAGCCGAATATGCATGAGTAGCTACAAATGGCATGGCCACATCAATGGGACATAGTGGCTAGAATCCCAAGCCCACTTGAAAAGGGCTATGGCCAGTCGAGATATGGAGAGCCCAGTTGTAGTTGTTTTGAACATAGGGGAGGCTCTCATCCAATGTGCGTGGATGCTTTGAGTTGTACATGCGCAGAATGTGTACGATCATCCTGTTGACAACCTTTTTCTGGCCATCAGTTTGAGGATGGAAGGTTGTGGACTTAGTGAGTTTGGTATCCAGCATCGACCAGAGACTGGACCAAAATGTACTAAGGAACCTTCTGTCCCGATCTGAGATGATAGACTGTGGGATCCCAAAGTGTACCCACACTCGTTCAAAGAAGAGTTTAGTAGTGGCTTCTGCTGTAATATACTTCTTGCAGGCCGCCATAACGGCCATCTTTGAGAACCTCTCGATGACCACAAAAACACAGTTGTTTCCATGCTTAGTAGAAGGAAGGCCCGACATGTAATCCATGGAGATGGATTCCCATGGTCAACTAGGGGTAGGAAGCGGGGTATAGAGGCCTTGCTTCTTGATGGTCGGTTTGGAAATGGCATAGGCAGTGCATGATCTGATGTACTTCCCGACATCCTGTCGAAGATTCGGCCAATATAAATACTTCTGCAATACTGCCACCATTTTCTCGACCCCGAAATGCCCAGCAGCCTCACTATAGTGTGCTTCCCAAATCATCTTGGCACGCTCACTTAAAGGAACACAAATGTGACCCAGGTGGCATAATAGGGCATCTTGGAGGTGAAAATCTGGAACATGCTGGCCCTCCAAGAGTGTTTGTTATGTGTGGCCGAATTTTGGGTCACTTTTGTAGAGAAGTGGCCAATCAAAAGTCTCGTGCCCATAACAGTTGAGCACAGTGGTTAACGCCATGATCGATAGTCGACTAAGGCAATCTGCAATATTATTGGTGTTGCCCTTCTTATACTTGATATTTAAATGGAACTATTGCAGGTATGTGGACCATTTATGATGGCAATCATTCTGCAATTTCCCTTGGGTTTGTATAAACTGCAAGGGTTGATGGTCTATGTGGATGACCGTTTCCTTCCCCAAAATGTAATGCTTCCATTGTCGGCAAGCCCGCACAATGGAATACATCTCTTTGTCATAAGTGGGATACTTACAAACTATGTCTGAAAGTGTTTCACTGTGATATGCCACTGGATGCCTGTGTTGAGTAAGGACTGCCCCAATACCATAGTCAGAGGCATCTGTCTCGACCTCAAATGGTTGTTGCAAGTTTGGTAATGTGAGCACTGGTGCCGAGTAGAGGTGATCTTTCAACTCTGTGAATGCCTTCTGTTGAGATTCAAAACAAAAGAATTTTTCTTTCGCTCCTCCCTTGGTGACTTGACTCAAGGGCCGAGTGATATGAGAAAATCCCAACACGAACCTGCGGTAGAAGTTGGCAAGACCTAGAAAATTGCGGAGCTCTGTCAGAATGGTTGGAGATGGCCAATCGCGAATGACTTGGATCTTGGCTGGATCCACATGCACCCCCCATGCATCAATAATGTATCCCAGATACTGAACTTGGGTCATGCCAAAAGTGCATTTCTCCAAATTGGCACATAACTTGTGTTGCCCAAATGTTTGGAGAACCTGTCGGATGTGGTGCAGGTGCTCTTCCCAACTCTAGCTGAAGATCAGGATGTCATCCAAGTATACCACTACAAATGAGTTGGTGAATGGCCACAAGATGTCGTCCATTAGCCTCATGAAGGTTTCAGGAGCATTCGTCAATCTGAAAGGCATAACCAACCATTCGAAAAGGTTCTCCTTGGATTTGAAGGCAATCTTCCACACATTAGAGGGTTCGATTGGTATCTGGTGTTATCCTAACTTCAAGTCGATCTTGATGAAATATTTTGCCCCCTTCAGTTGGTCCAAGAGGTCATCAATCCGTGGGATCGGGTACCTATTACGGACAGTGATCTTGTTCAATGCCTGATAGTCAATACAGAGTCTCCAAGTCCCATCCTTATTCTATACCAACACGATCGGACTCCCACAGGGCGATGAACTCGGATGGATGTGACCTTTCTGCAACAGCTCCTGAATTTGCCTTTTGATTTCATCGTTCTCCAAAACGGAGCACTGATAGATTGGTCCATTGGGTAGCGACACACCTGGGGTTAGATTGATGGAGTGCTTGACTTGACAGTGTAGAGGAACCCCTACGGGGGATGTGAAGATGTCCTCATACTCCTCCACGACCTTGTCCATTTGTAGTTGTCGTGCAGAGGGGCCCTGTCTGGAGGTCGTGGCCACCATCTTCTTCTTTCCTTCAGGGCGTATCATCAAGAAAACAAATTTCCCAGTTTTGGAAATGAGCTTACTACATTGTTTTGCAGTAACCAAAGAGATGGCGGTAGGCGGTGCTACCTCCAGTATCATGTACAACTTATTTCCCAAACTAACAATAACAGCACGCAACCTTGATTCATACACAACATGTCACTTCCACAAGTATGGTTGTCCTAATAATACATCACAAACATCAAGGGGAGAAACATCACACAATACCTCATCCGTGAAGGGCTTGATGTTGTATGGAAGGCAACACTGTTGACTCACGTGAAGATCCCGTCCTTGGTGAAGCCACCCAATGGTGTACAAATGTGGATGTGTTGTGGTCGGTAAGCCTAGCTGCTTGATGACCTCTGCCGAAATGAGGTTCTTTTGGCTCCCGCTGTCAACAATGAATTGTAGCGGGGAGCCCTTTACCCACATCTGGGAGTGGAAGAGACGCTCCTCCTCCTTTGGATCTTCGGGTTCCCCCTTCTGGATCTTCGTGGTGGCATTGGGCTCTGCATCAATAATCTGCTTCCCTTTGTCATTCCCCTTGTCAGGTTCTGACTCAGAGTCAGAACATGCAATATTTAATTCTGAAAACTTTAGCTTGGCCATCAGTGACTGCTTGGCCCGACACTCACTTGTGTTGTGAGTGGAGCTCTTATGGAACTCACACCACTTTCCCGTGTCCTTTTTCGGCTTCGTGGCGAAGTTCTTTGCTTGTAGCTTTGGTGGGTTGTCTTGGGCCGCCCCGCCTTGGCTTTGTCCTTCGTTCTGTGGTTTGGGGGCACCTTTCCCTTGCTTCAGATTTGCAGATCCAAAGTCTCAGTTCTTCTGTTTAAACTTTTTCTCGATCTTGACGGCATATCGGTATGTCGTGCCAAGCGAGGAGATGTCCAGGAATTCTATTTCTTCCTGGATGTACTTGTGCAAGCAGCCACGGTATTTGAGTACCAAATGATGCTCTGAATCCTTGATACCCAACTTTGTGTGAAGGGTATGGAAAATATTGGTAAACTCCGACATGTCTTGGTCCCTTCCCTGCCGCAGCGTGGTCCACTTTATGTATTGATCCTCATAGCTTCTGACAGGGTAGTACTACTCCTTGATGGCAATCCGGAATGAATTCCAAGTGGGTACGGCTGAAAAAAATGAGGTCGTACTTTCATCCTTCTGCTTGCAGTAGGTTTCCCACCAGTCCTTGACGTGGGGGGTGGCTTTGAGAAGAGCGAAAGTAATCTTTTCCCGGCTGGAAAAATCATGAACAAAAAAATACCCTTCTAGCATATTTAACCATTTATCTATGGCATCTGCATCTATCTAACCCTAAAATATGGGAATGTCAAAGCTAACTTGTACCTTAAAGGGTGTGGCGCTTCCAGAGTAGCTGTTGGAAGTAGATGTGTCGCCCCTGGGTAGCCATTGAAGGATCTGGGCAAATTTGTCCATCATTGCGTTCCTTTGTCGCTCGAGGGCCTCTTCAAGCAAGACTTTGATAATATCTCCTACCCCCTCATCTTTCTTTTCATCCTCCATGGGAGGCCCACGGGATTTGCGAGGCTAGTCTTGCAAAGGTTCGACCAGTTCAAGCCTTAACTCCTTATATCCCGACCTCGTTAGGGACATGCAAAGAAAGACAGATAAAGAGCAAACTGATCTGATACCACTGATCCAGATTTAAATAGGAATGCAACAAATTACATATATAACCATACATATAGAGATGCAGTAGAAATAACATTTCATTTCATTACTGTAAAATACTGAAATATGCTTACAAACAGAAATGGAAATAAACTAGCTAGGGCAATGGTAGCTTATCTCTGAGAAGAGATGTGGCGGCTACATGCCTTTGAACTGTGTTACAATGAGGCTCGAAGGCCTATTTATTGTTGAGAAACAATGGAAAACCCTAAACATCCAAAAACCTAACCCTAGAAGATGAAATGTCAAATTGTGGGCCCCGTTTGGGTAAATTGGTACATCAACTTCCTAAATCATAACTTTGGCATACGGTCTTTGTTTGACGCGCACAATATCTCATTAGAAAGATCTATCCGAGAACTACAACTTTCGTAAGAGGCCCCATGTTGCTCCCATTTTTCCCAAAAAACGTCGTTTAGGGCCTCAAAACGGCTCGGGAAGTTTAGGACCCGAAAAACTGCTAAAAATAGTAAATTGTGCTACAATTAAGGAAACTGAAAGGCTAAAAGAAACAATGGTATGAGTCCAAGTGGACTTGGCGGGTGGCCACCAATATCCACCTGATAATTGTCCTGCTATTAATGAAAAGTCAGCTACCTTAACCACTAATTATTTCTTTTTCTATGTAGTATACTCTGAAGGAGCCATTCATGTGGCCAAAAACTGAATGATATATGCAAAATGGTCATCTTCCACTCTAATTGCAAATAACTATGCATCGGGGAGATTATTCTCTATGCTGGTTGGTTCTTCCCCTATTTCCAGTCTTGACAGGTGGTTAGCTCTTGCATTCAGTCTCCCTAGTTTAACAATGATCTCAAAGTCATATTCTTGGAATAACAGTAACCATCTGCAAATCTTTCCTCCTAAGAAAGGCTTATTAACCAAATACTTTAGTGAAGAATGATCTGTAAATATTCTAAAGTGTGACCCCAGCAAATAGTGTCTAAACATCCGCAAAGCATACACCATGGCCAATGCTTCCCTTTCTGTAGTGGTGTAATTATTTTCTGCTTTAGATAAGTTTCTACTTGCAAAAGCTATAGGGTGATCAATCTCTCCTACACCAGGTTGTGTCAGTACCACTCCCAAAGCTATACAATAGGCATACACATGGACATGGAATTCCTTATTCCAACTAGGGAACACTAGTATAGGTGCAACTACCATTTTTTCTTTCAATATGTCGAGGCTCTTCTGACATTCTTCATTCCACTGAAAAATTACATCCTTCTTCAACAATTTCTCCATAGGTGCAGTGATCTGATCATACCCCTTGATGTACTTCTTCTAATACCCAGTATTTACCAGCGTAGTGTGAAGTTGTCTTACTATCTTAGGTGGAGGCAAGTTCACAATGATAGCAATCTTATCAGGGTCCACCATTAGTCCTTTCTTACAAACAATATGTCCCAACAATATGTCGAAAAGTACAGAAAATATGCACTTCTTTAGGTTCAAAAAGATCTAATATTTTCTATATGTATCGAGCATGAGCCTTAAACTTCTAACATGTTTTCTCAATAATCCAAATATTGTCCAATCATCAAAATATACCTCTAAAAACTTGTGGTTGTATTCCTTAAAAGCTGCGACCACCACCCTAGAAAATATAGCAAGGGAATTTTTTAATCCAAAAGGCATTACTATGTATTGATATGAGCTCCATTCTGTAGAAAATGTGGTCTTATGCCGATCTTCAAGTGAAATCCTAATCTCATGATAACCTAAGTATCCATTTGTAAATGAGTAAGCTTCCTGACCTCCTACATTGTCTAGCACTTCATCTATGAAAGCGGTAGGGAAGGGATCATGTAAACATGCATCATTCAACTTTCTCAGATCAACACAGACCCTAATTTCTCCTTGAGTCTTCTTCTCCTGCACAACCATAGGGCTCACCCATTCTGATTCTTCTACACATTCAATAATTCCTACTGATATCATCTTATCAAGCTCTACTTTCACTTTCTCCTTATACTTCGGGTTCAGCCTGTAAGGTCTTTGTTTGACCGGCTTCACATCAGGATTAAGGGGAATCTTCATGACTCCTAGATCTCCCATTATACCCTTCATCTCTAAAAACTTGGTGGGAAATATTTCTTGATTCATGAAGTAACTCTGTAACTTTACTGACTGTCTCCTCATCCCAGTAGTCTCCTATTGTTGCAAACTTAGGTTCCTTCTCTGGTCCTATGTTCACCTTCTTGGTATTCAGCGGCTTTATTATGTTTGGTATCTCTAACTCAAGTCCAGTTACTTTGTGGTATCCTTCTGACTCTGCTATGTAAATGTTGTGACGGTTTTCTTCTTCATCTACAGTAAGGTTATAACACTCTAGTTCATTTTCTATCTGTCCAGCCCAATCAGGTTGTTTCCATGTCAGTGGGGTTACATTCTCAAATATCCTCTTCTTGACTTCGTGAAGGGACAAATATATGTATGGGAGATTTTCCTCAAAGCTGAATGTTAATATGAAGCCATCAACCATGTCTTCCCTGTTCATGGTACCATGTCGAAGCTCCATTTCTTGGTACCAGTTCTTGGGGATTGTCTCTAATGTATGAATGAATCCATGTACCCATTCCTGTTGTGGAATCTCCTTCCATTTTGTAGTGCATAGCTATATATTCTTCCTAGAATTAGTTTCACCATCATATTTTATCTCCCTCTCTATGTCTATCTGTCCAAACCTTATTCACATTAGTCTTCGACATTCCTGCCAACCTCCTATATTATTCTTGTGTGCATTCCACCATCTAGTAGGGGTAGCTTTCAGGGCTATATCCAAGGCTGACAACCTTTGATTTTCTTGAACTTGTTCTTCATAATCCTTAAGAAAAGTATTTACATCACCTAAGCCATCATAAGAAGGCAGGTTACATACCTTAGATATCATACAACGAACTAATTTGGTAATTCTTGCACAATGCCTTGTGGATACTTCATACAGCCAATTTTTCCAGTTCTCCAACTATTTTTCAGAGTCTGAGGTTAAGAACTATCACGCTCCCAACTCAAATCTCCCTTTTCAATAGGGTTAACACAATCTCGTTCCTTTGTTATCGTTTGATAGATATTGTCTATGTCATCTGCGCAATATCCTTCTTTAACTGGTTCTGTATATCTTACTCCTTCTGATGGATCCAAGAGAACAATTACTCTCATATTGTTTCCTTGAAATATCATTTGTGTCTTCTTCAGATTAATTATGGCCATATTGTCAAATGCGTAGTCAATTCGAAGCAATGCAGGATAAGGGTTACTGTCATTGATGATCTCTATTACTTTAAAATTAGTAGTAGCGTGAAATCCTTCAATATCCACTATGGCACTTAGTAGTCTTCCCAGAGGGAAGATATTTTGTTGATTTTCCATCCTTAACTTAATAGGTGACCACTGTAGCTTCGGCTTACCCATTAATTCCCATGTCTGCTTCGTCAAGACATTAACATAAAATCCCATTTCCAGAATAATTTGATCCATCTCATACTCTCCTATCTGTGCACTAAGTCTCATCTCTCTTCTGGTTCTCTTCTGTCAATGAAAATTATTGACTGTGCGCATCTCACTTCGCGATGTTTCTTTGGATGCATAGGAATCTATCAACACCTGAAGCCCTTCTAAAACCTTTTGATCTCTTAACAATTTCATACAAGTCTGCAGAAAAGACTTTAAAATGCCTACTTGATTTTCTGAATCCTGGTCTTGTGTCAAAGCTTGATCCTGCGTTGGAGCTCGGTTCTGTATCGAAGTTGATGACACATCACAATTAATTTTCTGATCGGGCTTTAGCTATGCACTAGAGGTCTAAGCTCGAACGTCCATAAAACTTTTCTTTTCTTCCATAAATAATTCTTTTTCTTTCTGAATATCAAAAACATGAACTTTCTCAACAATCTTTCTGACCCATGCACTTTCAGTTTCTTTCTTTTCATCCGCTTTATCACTACCAGTCACAACTCCACTTCTAGTGACAACATTAATTTGAGGATCGTTGATCCTCCTTTCAGCAATCATCATTTGAATATTCTGTGTCGGCTTTTGATTCCTTTTTTCTTTCATCTTCACCATAAGTACATAACATTCATTAATTACACGGTCAAAGGATTTACAGTACTTACATGTCGTTGTGGGGTTCTGGCAGTCTCTCGCAAAATGACGTGGCTTCTGTAGTTATAGAAAATGATCTGTCCACGTCCTCGACTAACTCCACCACCTTGAACTCTTCCTTGGTAACCTCCTCAACCACCGTGTTGTCCATTTTCATCATGTACGTGCTCTTCTTCTTTCATTCTATAAGTGTCAGCACCGCACTCCATCATTAGTTCCTAAGTCCGATAATTATTCTCATCGTGTCTTACTGATTTATAGAATTTGCAATATAGATTCCTCAGAGTCTGTACATATTTTTGTAACAAGTAATAGTCTTCTGAACAATATTGGCCTCTAGTCTTACATATTTCGCACCACAAACTGGATCTTGCATTCAAGGGATTCGATGCCCCACCATCCATGTAATCCCTGAAGATAAGGCATTGTTCTTTAGAATGGACCTCCAATCTACACTTCATACACCATACTTCTTCTCTAACTTCTTTGATTTTCTTGATGTCTTGTATCTGTAGGGTTAGGTTCACCAGTTGATTCTGAATATGTTTCATGCCTACATTAGTATCTCTTATAGGCGAAGCTTCCAATTTCATCGCAATTTGTAGAGCTTTAGCTTGATTTTCTATCTTTTGTTGCATCAATGAAAATCTAATATGTGGTAGCAGCGCAGCTATAAACCATTCTTGATGTTGCTACAGAGCTATGTCGAACCTTACTTGATCCAATAACATCTTAAATCTCTTATCAAACTCCCAAACAGACTCAATAGGTTTATGTTTGATCTCTTTCAACTTGGTGATGCACTGACTCAGACTTCAGCTTCTTAAACTCTCTTATTAGTGCTTTTTTAATTTCTGCAAACATTCTGTTTTGATTATTTCAATACTTCATATACCATGTCAATGATCTATCTTGAAGCATCATAATGAGCTATGATTTATTTATATTCTCATTGTTGATCTACTTCGTTGTCTATACAACTTCACATAAATACCAAAACGGTTTCACATCCTCCAATCCAGTTCCTTTGAAAATGGTAGCTTAATATCGTCAGCCATGCTTCTTCTTGGAGGGGGAGGGGGATGAGAAGGGGAGGGGGATGGGGGTAGGAGGGGTATTGGGGAGGGGGAAAGCCAAAAACACCCTGACTATTACTATATTCTGGCTTCTGCGAACTCTCAAGCTGGGAGGGTGAATACTGTGAAGTTACCTGGGGGTTATCAGGTTGGCTTTCTTCTCTTTCACTTTCATACCCACTCAAAAGAGGATTATAAACAGTCTACAAAGGCCTTCGGGTCTTGTCCACGAGATCTATTTCTGGTATCTACTCTATATCTCTTTCCACTTCATGTTACTCTGATCTCTTGCTCAGATTTATTCTCTCTTCTTATAAACATAAGTAAACTAGCAATTTGATTGCTTCCGTAAAACTCCCTTTTCACACATAAGCATCTTAATCCAAAGTTTCAGATATTTTAAATACTTACCTCACGGTCCTTTGAAGAATCATCGTTCTGCTTCGTTATAGGACATGGTCAAGTCTACAACAAACTCTCAGGCCAGGTAGGAACTCCACAAATTAATTCGTATTCTATTCCTTCACGTTGGTCTTTATTATATACATGAGGGAGAGATTGTTCACTTCATCTGCCGATGACTGTTCATATTTCTTATTATTTATTTACATTAATTACATTCACCCAATCCTGATGATTAGGTGTCAACATTCCCCCCCTTAATCTGAAGGAATGTTGGTGAGTCCAAGCATCATTATGAATCATTCAGGCTTTTCTCTTCCAAGTGCTTTGGTGAAGATGTCTGCAATTTTCTCATTAGTGGAACAATGACGGAGATGGATTGTTTTAGCCTCAACATGATGTTGAATCAGATGATATTTAGTATTGATGTGTTTCGTTCAATCATGGAACTTTGGGTTCTTGGCCAACTTTATTGCAGAGGTATTGTCAATCATGAGTGGAGTTGATTGTACTTGTTTTACCTGCAAATCTTCAAGAATTTTCCTGAGCCACACAATTTCTTTTTTTGCCTCAACTACTGCACGTATTTTGCTTCTGTTTGTAGAATCTACTAGAACTGATTGTTTGCGTGACTCCAGGAGACAGCTCCTGATCCAAGACTGATAGCATATACCTGAAGTAGATACCCCAGTTTTCTTTATGTCCATCGAAGTCTAAATCAAGAGTATCCAATGCAAGTTGGAAGTCGTCCACGCGTGTATACTTTGATTCCAAAGTCTTGAGTCCCTTCAAGTACCTTAGACCTCTTTTTTTGCATTAGACCAATGGTTCACAAGCTTTTGCCATAAACCTAGAGAGGATTCCAATAGCAAACGAAATGTCTAGTCTGGTAGTAGTTAGGTAGTTGAGACTTCCTACAAGTTGTCTATACTTTGTTGCATCCTCAAATTCTTTTCCTTCAATAGATTGGAGCTTTAAGTTGTGTTCCATTGGAGTAGTAAGAGGATTGCATTCTGTCGTGCCACACTTGTTCAACAGATCTCCAATGTACTTCTTTTGAGAAAGAAATATGTACTTTGGATGTTGAGTTACTTCAATACCAAGATAGTAATGAACATAGCCCAAATCAGTCATTTCAAAACTTTTCCCCAATTCCTTCTTTATGGATGAAATGTAGCTTTCATTGTTCCCTGTCATCAAAATATCATCTACATATACCACAAGATATACAACTGTTTTGCCAACTTTATTGACAAATAAAGTTGCATCATCAAGATCATAATGTTTGAAATTGAGTTTCAGAAGATGCTCAGTTAGTTTTTCATACCAGGCTCGCGGTGCTTGTTTGAGGCCATACAAGGATTTCACAAGTTTTCATGCTTTTTTTTCATGTCCTTTCACAGCAAATCCTTCGGGCTAGGACATAAAAACATTCTCTTTTAGATCTCCATTCAAGAAAGCAGTTTTTACATCCATTTGATGGACTTTCCAACCGTTCTGAGCTGCTAGGGAAAAGAGTGTCCGGCTGGTAGCCCATTTTGCTGTGGGGGCAAAAGTCTCCTCATAATCGACCCCTTCCTACTGTACAAAACCTTTTGCCACAAGCCTAGCTTTGTGCTTGTCAAGTGAGTCATCAGCTTTATACTTGTTCTTGTAGACCCACTTGCAGCCAATTGGGTTGGTTCCTAATGGATGATCAACCAGCTTCCAAGTGCCATTCTTTATGAGGGCATCATACTCATTTTGCATCGCTTCTTTCCATTCATCATTAGAAGCATCTTCTTTGAAGGAAGTTGGTTCAAAATCTGTAGACAAGTTCAATTCACAATCATAAGAAACACCCATATCAACAGGTGAATTAGAGTCATCTACATCACCTCCATTTTTCTAGTTTGAATTTCTAGTTCTTGTCTTTCCAACCTCATCAAGATGAACACTTTCAAGTGTCTTTGTCAGCGACTTTGGGGGACCTTTCTCAGATGGTCTAGGCTGCTCCATTGATTGAGTTGGGACTGAATCAAGATTGAGTCTCCCAATTCTATCAATCACATCACTTAAAGCATCATCCGTTGTTGGAGTTTCATGCGGGGGAGAGAATTCTTCATAAAAAGATTCCACATGTTGATCTAGTATAGGAATCTCCCCTTCAAGATGTGGAATCTGATTTTCAAATTCTTGAAATGATTTCATTTGCGAATCTATCCAAGCGATCAAGTTGCCTCTCAACAACATTGCCAGATTTGGATGATTCAAGAAAAATTACATCTCTAGATATAACAAACTTTTTATTTTCTTCATCATAGAGGTGGTATGATTTGGAGGTATTTGAATACCCCAGGAAAATACACTTACGACTTCTAGCACCAAGTTTGTTTCTATGTACCTTTGGTATCAAAGCATAATAGGTGGAACCAAAATCCTGAGATGTTTTATCGAAGGAACATGTCCATACCAAAATTCATAACGAGTCTTGTTTCTTACAGCACTAGATGGACATCTATTCTTTATATATGCAGCACATAGAACAACATCAACCCAAAACATTATCTTTACATTTTTGAAAAAAAGCATGGATCATACCATATTCAAGATTGTTCTATTCATTCTTTCAGCTACACCATTCTGTTGGGGATTATAAGGCACAGTTGTTTCATGTTTAATCCCACGTTGGCGAAGATATTGTTAAAATTCATTTGATGTATATTCTTTTCCATTATCAGTGCGAATAGATCCAATATGAGATTGTGCATCATTTTCAATCCATTTATGAGAATTCTTGAATGTTAGGAAAGCATCAGATTTGTTCTTCAATAAATAAACCCAACACATTCTGGTGTAGTCATCAATACATGTCATGATATATTTATTTCCATTTGCAATAAGAACAGGCATTGGACCACATAAATCTGAATGAATAAGTTCAAGCTTCCTATGTGCTCTTGAATGTGAGTCATGAAAGCACTGTTTGCTATGCTTTCCTAGAATGCAAGCATCACATTGCTTAAGTTTTCTAGGAATTGTAGGCAAACCAGCAACACCATTTTTCTTCAATAAACGGAGACTGACATAGTTTAAATGTCCAAATCTAGCATGCCATAATAAACTTGATGGAAGTGTACCTTCTTCATGATGAGAAATATATGAGAATGTTGTGCATGAGCAGATGTTCCTTGCAATTTGAAAAGCCTTTCTTCTTCTATTCCCCTCATGACAAGTGAGTGGTTAGATGCTTTTCTTACCTCAAGCTTGCCATCAAACATATGAATGGAGTGACCTTGCTGGCGGATGTGGACCAAGAACAACAAGTTTCTCTTGAGCTGTGGAAGATATAGAACATGATGCAGAAGAAAGTCTGGAAGACCAGGTAATTTAAGCCTGATTGTGCCAAGCCCTATAGGCTTGATTTTTGATGATCTGCAAAGTATACTGCTCCATCAACATTAGTGAAATCTTCAAAAAAATCTTTTCTATGAGTCATGTGACAGGTTGCTCCTGAATCAAGCAGCCAATCATTTTTCCAAGAAGCAAGTGAAATATTAAACAAATCTTCATTTACTCCAATGTTACATTGTGCCTCAACATAGTGAATGGATTCAGGTGTTTTACCTTTCTGTTGGTTTCTTCTCTGCTCAATTTTGTCCCATGGTAGCTTGCATGTAGAGGCATCATGTGATCCATTTATTTTGCATCGAATACAATGTAAATCTACCTTTTCTCCTTGAGAATGTCTGCCCCCCCCACCTCTGAAATATCTTCCTCTTCTTCTTCGTCCACCTCTTCCTCTTGTAGAATCTTGAGCAGGATACTTTTCTTTATGAGCAAGGCACACAGTCTCTTCAGAAGATTTAGGGGTTGTCTTCTTTCCAAAGGCCAAAGGCTTTTTCTCTTTCAGCAAACTTTTCACAAGAGAGTCAAAGGTTATATCTTTGAGATTTCCATTTGCTTGCAAAGACTCAAGATAATTGGAGTATGTAGGATAAAGTGCCTTGAGAAAAGCAATAAGAGAGATATTCAGCTCAGCTTTAGTGGATTTGATATCATGCATTATAGACTTTATTTCAGATGCAAGAGCAAGAGGATCATTATTTTGCAGTTCAAGAGTGAAGAGTTTAATCATAAGTTGGACGACTTTAAGTGCAGAATGTGAGTCATAGAGTTCTTTCAGCTTTTGTAAAGCTTCAAAGGCAGTTGAATATGATGAAATGTGTCGACTCACCTCCTTATTTACAAATGCTGCGATTAATGCATATGCTTTGCTGTTCTTGTTTTCCCAAATGGCGAGCTCTTTGTCTGAGGTAGGCTTTTCTGGGTCACTGTCTCCTTCTCCGACACACACTCCTTTCCACAACTCATTGAAGATGAGGGTTTGTTGTATCATTCGGGACCAATCAGGATAGTTCTCCTTGCCAGTGAGAACTATTCCCACCACAGAGATGATTGAATGCATTTTGTGAAAAAAAATAGCTTCTGCTGATAGAATAATACTTCTAATGGAAAAAAGAATGTGATTTTGTAGAGGGAAAGAAAAAAATTTTCTGCTAAAAAAATGATTCTGAGACGAATGCTGATAACATGTTACTACTGTAACATATATCACCACATATATATCACTGCATAAACAATTGAACGCTTTGTTTAAACGCTGTAATATGTATCACATCATATACATAAACAGTTAAGCGCTGTGTTAAACACTGTCCTTTACTACGAAGCTTCAATGATGGCTTCCGAATTGCAAGCTGCCTTTATGCGCCAACACTTAAACTCTTAAAGCATAAATCGAATGCAAACAAAACTTATCACCTGGCTTCACTTTCGCAGCATGGGTTAAGAAGGCTCAATCACATGATATGAAGCTGTAGAATATTGTAAATATGCCGCGGATTTCGGTAACTACATGTTAATCGTGAACAATAAACTAAAAAATACAATAAAACACACTATAATCAAGATCCACGGAGTCTCCAAACACTGGTCTGCTGTAAGTTTCTTTGCAGTAGAAAATATCATTCTCACTGCTAAATTTCGCTACCATAGTTATAGGCAATCAGGAGAAAAACCATCATCGTGCAATTGAAACAGAAATGCTAATGAGGGTTCGGCTATTCTCTTACGTAAACCTGGTGATGACTGTGAGACTGAAGCTCACTTGCATAAATCACGTAATGATACCATGCCAAAAGCTTCTATTACAGTGTCTACAGGTAGTGTGAGAGAATTGAAAAATCCCACAGATGCACGAGTTAGCTCCTTTGGTGATGTTCCTGATGTTCCACTATCAGTCAACAGTTTTGGATCTCAAAGACGCCACAGAGACGCCAACAACGTTTCACATATATTCCTTAACAAACCAGATCTTACATTAAGGCTTTGAAACAAATAACGAGGTATGCGGAGGGAGACAATATGTCATACGATAGTCATATACTATAGTCATACCACAGTCAAAA
Organism: Pinus taeda; assembly: GCA_000404065.3. Taxonomy (NCBI): domain Eukaryota; kingdom Viridiplantae; phylum Streptophyta; class Pinopsida; order Pinales; family Pinaceae; genus Pinus; species Pinus taeda. Next base: position 9,158 of record APFE031360526.1, on the reverse strand, counting down.
AATCAAGGGTTTCAATCACGCAGTTTGAATACCATGTCAGGCGTTAGTTCAACGTTTGGCTATTTGCAGCGTTCAATACGCAGCTTCATTGAACCATGTCAGGTGTTATGAGAGTATGGGACAGAACTCATCGAACGCAGCCTTATCAAATGTTCACCATGCTTCTGCTGTGCATACCATGTCAGTCGTTATGGCAGAGGAGTTACAAGGCACACTTAAAAAAAGGAACCTGGGACCTGTGCTCTGATACCATGTCAGGCCAGGAGTAACTCCATAAAAACTGATACAATTATTTCATTAGGTAGCTATTTTTATATACACATGAATGTGATTGATCAGTTCATCTTCTTAATGACTGTTCACATTCCAGAAGATTAGGTGTCAACACAAACACTGTACAGAAAAACAAACCTTCATGCACTCACTGCAAGAAGGATGGACATGATGATGAACATTGCCGGTCTTTGCATCCAGAGCTAAAACCCAAGAAGTTCGATGGCAGGAAGAAGAAGACTGCTGCTGCTATACAGAAAGATTTGGGGTCAAACTCAGGTGATGAAACAACAATCACAACTACATGTATAAAAGGTAAAAATTATGAAGCATCTACTAGTAATTTTGGACAAACTGTTGATAATGAAGAAAATGAGAGGAAAAGACATGACCTTTTTCATATTAGAATTATTTCCAAGCATCAAAAGATTGATACTTTATTTGATAGTGGCTCACAAGTAAACTTGATTTCTGAAGCAATTGTAAAGAAGTTGGGATTACTAATCACACCTCACAAGAAGCCATATCCATTAGGTTGGGTATGTGATAAAGTTTTCTTTTGGGTTAGCATTTGTAGATGAGGTTGAGTTAGATATCGTTCCCCAAGATATATGTGGAATTATTTTAGGAAGTCCTTACTTGTATGATAGAAAAGCCATTTTCTACAGAGCTGAAAATATGTATCAAGTCACCAAAGATGGAATAGAATATATTGTAAGAGCTAATAAACTCAAAAATAATTACACTCTCATAAACTCAGGGCAGATGAAAAGAATTGTAAATTCATGCAAGCAATTTTTACTGATGGTTGTAAAGGAAAAGAACCCTGATAAAACCAATATATTTGAAGGCTGTGATGCTAAACAGAAAGCTAATTTAGAAAAATTTGTTTCGGAATATGATATCCTATTTCAAGAACCTAAAGTTCTGCCACCCAAAAGGGAAATTGTACATGATATTCATTTGCAGCAAGATGCTCCATTTCCTAACATCAAAATGTATAGGTTATCTGCTTTAGAGAATGCAGAGATCAAGAAGCAGGTATAGGAGATTCTCAAGAAAGGGTTCATAAAACCAAGCACATCACCATGTGGATCTCTAATCATTTTGGTGAGAAAGAAAGATAGTTTGTGGAGGATGTGCATTGATTACAGAGCGTTGAATAAAATAACGATCAAGTATCATTATCCCTTTCCTCGCATTGATGATATATTGGATCAGCTGAAAGAAGCTGTTTAATTTTCCAAGTTGGACTTGCGTAGGGGCTACCATCAGGTTAGAGTAGCAGAACAAGATGCATGGAAGACTGTTTTCAAAACAAAGCAAGGGTTGTATGAATGACTAGTTATGCCTTTTGGCTTAACTAATGCTCCTACCACTTTCATGAGAGTTATGAATGATGTACTCTAGCATTTTATTGATGATTTTGTAATTGTATATTAGATGACATTCTTGTTTTCAGTAAAACATGGGAAGAGCATGTAAAGCATGTAAAGAAGACTCTAGATGTTTTGAAAAAAGAAAATCTCTATGTTAAGTTATCAAAATGTGAATTTGGAAAAACATCTTTACATTATTTGGGTCATATTGTAGGGGGTGGTGAACTGAAGATAGATCCCTCTAAGGTTGAATTCATTGTGAATTGGCCTAAACCCAAATCTATTATAGAAGCTAGAAGCTTCCTAGGAGCATCACAATATTGAAGAAAGTTTATTGCTAACTTTTCCTTGATTGCAACTCCCTTACATGCTTTAACAGGATTGAACAAGGTGTTTCAGTGGGGAGGCAAACAGCAGAAAGCCTTTGACACCTTGAAAGAAAAAATTAGTACAGCACCAGTACTAGCATTTCTAGATCTTCAAAGGCCATTCGAGATTGAAACAGATGCCAGTGACTATACCATGGGAGCAGTGTTGATGCAACATGGTAAACCCATATGTTATCATTTTGAGACATTTAATTATGCAGTAGTTAACTATCCGACATATGATAGAGAATTGTATGCAGTAGTACAGAGTGTGAAGAAGTGGAAACATTACTTAATGGGCAAAGAAACAGTTATACACACTGATCATCAGCCACTTTAGTATTTTCACTCACAAACTAAATTGTAGCAATCAAGACACAATAGGTGGATGGGTTTCCTACAATATTTTCATCTAGTCATCAGATATAAGAAGGGCATACACAATAAAGTTGCAGATATGTTGTCCAGACCAATCATAAATGCATCTACTATACTTAAGCATAATTCAGTATTGCATGAAAGCTGACTTGAACATATGCTCCAAGATGTAAGATTTTAAAGATGTATATGCAACTTTAAGTCATGGCAAACAAGTAGAAGAATTGGATTATCATGTTAAGGACAAACTCTTGTATCATGTGGGAAAGTTATGCATTTCACAAGCTGAAAGAGTTAACATAATCTGAGAAGCACATACTTCTCTAATATTAGGTCATTTTGGTGTAAGTAAAACAGTTGCACAATTGCAAAGATTCTATTATTGGCCAAGAATGCATGAGATAGTTTCTAGATATATTAAAGGGTGTACCATGTGTGCTAAAAGCAAGCCCAACAATAGAAAACTAGGCTTGTACACTCCACTTCCAGTTCCTTCTCGTCCTTGGGAAAGTGTTTCCATGGACTTTGTTGTGGGATTGCCAAAATCTAGAAAATGTCATGACTATTTATATGTTATTGTGGACAGGTTCAACAAAATGTGTATTTTAATACCTTGTAACAAGCAGATTACAGCAGAACAAACAACAAAGTTGTTCTTTCAGCATGTCTGGGTTCATTTTGGGTTACCCACTTCCATTATATTTGATCGAGATTCTCGATTTGTTGGGAAGTTTTGGTCAAGTCTGTGGGAATTAATGGACACCAGACTGAAGAAGAGCACATCCTTTCATCCACAAATAGATGGCCAAACATAGGTGGTCAATAGGACAGTGATCCAGCTACTCAGGGGCTATTGTAACAAACATCCCAAGCTTTGGGATGAACATTTGTGTTATGTGCAAGATGCTTACAGTCGTGCTAAACATTCTTCTACACAGAGATCTCCTTTTGAGACTTGTTTTGGTTTTACACCAAAGTCTCCCTTGGATTTTGTCTTTAGTAAATACATAGTGGTTGATGGACATAGTGATGTGGACAAAGCAACCAAGTTCATTGAACAGATCCAAGAAATTCACCAGGCAGTGCAGGAATAGTTGGAACAGAGTCAGGCCAAGTATAAGGCAAGGCATGATAAGCATCAAATTGAACATAGATTCCAAGTTGGTGATCAAGTCTGACTATACATCAACAAAGACAGAATGAAGGGTGAAAACAATGTAAACTTTGAAACGGGAACTGATACTGTTACCCATTTCATAGAGATAGCAAAAAAGTGACCTGATTTTGAAAAGGGGTGATGCAGAACGCACATGTTTTTTTTAGAGCATAGTTTTTGGCACTTTAATTTTTTTTATGTACATTACATTTTAGAATGGTAGTGATTTTCATGCTGATTTAAAAAAGTGAGTATTCTGCATCACCCCTTTTTTTAAAAGACTGTTTTTTGGCTTTAAATTTTATAATGTATAAAATGTAAATAATTATTTTGTAAATTTGATCATTTTTGAAGTGGTCATTTTCTTCACATTTTCTTGTTTTTATTTTAATTTTAACTTTTTTTTTAGTGAGGTTTTTATTGTTTTGCATTTTTAAATTAGAAGATCGATATTTAGAATTTTCGATATTCTACATATTTATACATCCTTAGTTAATTTTTCAATCCACATGAAACAATTGTTTCTAAAAATAATATTTTTTAACAATGGACATAAAATAACCATTTTTAACATAAATATAACTAAAAAACTACACATTTTGATAATTTTTTGCTAGAATTGACATGTCAAAATCAAAATTTTTATAAGATAATTTTAACTAAAAATGGTTAAATAATAGTTTTTTTTTTATGAATTTCATGTCAAAAAAATAATAATAATCACCTTTTTTTCCAAAAAATAATGATTAACTTAAAAATCAATGCGAAAATCACATATTACAAATATTGAACAGATAACAACCCTAATTGAGTGTTTATTCTTCTCATAAAATGTCAAAGTCAAAACATTGCAAAGCTTGATTTACAAGCATAACTTAAATTTAATCAACAATGTCATGTAATCCAAACTCTTCGTCCTCTAGAATTTCATCATTGTCTTCTTCCACAATATTTTCTGCTTCCTTTTGGTCATTTTCCTTTTCTAATGGATCTTTGATGTCTGCAAATCTCCCAATGTATGTATTTCCAAACATTCCATGTAATGGTGGTTGGGGTTCCTTTGTCTTTTTTGCCACACGTGATTCACTAAAGTCCCCTTTCTTCAACCCAATTTCTTACATTTCATCTGGAAGAAATTGAAGAGCATTAATTCTTTGCTGAATGAAATTGCACTGTAGTGGATCTTTTTCAATTGCAATGAAATTTCTTCCTTTTTGAAGACAACATGCTAGTGTTGTACCTAATTATCAAGCACAAAAGAAATAATGAACTAAATTTGGACAATGACATATTAATTAAAAAATAACATATTGAAATTCAATTCCATATAATAAAACTTACCTGAGCCAGAAAATAAATCCAGAACCCAATCTCCTTCATTTGAACCTATGTCTATAACATAGTTAATCAATAATTGTGGTTTTTGATAAATGTTAACTATCTATCCTTTTTCTTCTTTGTCTTCATATGTTAGCTTTCTCACAACAGCATCATAAGTCAGTATTTGGCTATGACTCTTTCCGTCTACCCGATTAAAAATCATAGACATATGGCTATCATCTTTTGCCCAACTATCAATATAAATGAACTCACAATCATTATAAATTTTTGATCTTCATTGTTAAGAAGATTTGACTTTTGCCTGTAACATGAAATAGTAAAAGTTTAATTAACTTGTGCATAAATGAGTTTTTCAACATTAATCAAATATACATTTTAAACGTCTTACCATGTAAGCTGCATCATTGAATTTGTTTTCCCCTTGAAGCTTGACAATATCATTGCCAATTGTGTGTCTAAATGAAATGTCACAAATCTCCATAATGGTGATGACGTGACTTCTACAAATCCTGCAACCACTTTACTAAGAGCTTGATAAGTATAAGGGTCACTATCATAGTCAATGTTTGGAATATTGAAACCATGGGGAATATCTGCAATAACTAGGGCATAATCCCTTTTAGCTATGAGTTTAGCAATGTCTTCACAGTCGCCTTGTATTACTTAATATTGAATAGTGTCTAGCCCATTCCAAATGAAATGAGTAAGAGTTGGATCAAGTTCAACATTCTTAATACGTTGCTTCCTCAATATTTCGATCTTTATTTTTTCAATAAAGGTTTTGAAACTATCTAGTGCTCCATTATCATCATTCTTCATATTTTATAAAATAAACAAATATATGTGTAAGTTATAAGTTAAAAATAGTACACAAATGAATAAAAATGAACGTATAAATCAAGATACCTTTTTAAATGCAAGATAAAAAGCTTTTAATGTTTTTTTTTTTTTTCTCGGTAAAAGTTTAATCTATTAAGGGAAAATATAGTACAATGAGAAATTACAGCCAAAAAAAGCAGGAACAAGGCAGCCGGAAAGGATGATCCATCCACCTCGGCCCCTAGAAGAGAAGGTAAGACAGAGACGGGAACTAAACATGAAGAGACAAGAGGAACATACAAGCAGAGCAGAACAGAGGAGTCTACCCAACATGGTTGGAATCAGCTATACGACACTTTTTCTCTTTCTTTTTGCCGACTTTAACCCATTCAGGAGAGCATTGCTGGTGAGGCGAGATCTGCAAGCTGAGCTGGGCAGAAGGAGAAGTCTCCTTGTCTGAATCCGATGGAGAAGATTCATGAACCCTTTTCTGTGAGATTGGCTGAACAACCAAGTCCTCTGGCTCTGCCTGGGGCGGATTCTGTGCTTGATTTGCTTCCATATCTTCCGCGGTTTCTTCCTCATCATCCGTGCTGAAATCAAAGTCGTCCATGGGGGGAGGGGGGTGAGGCTTCCAGCTCTTAGATTTCTGCTTCGGATTGGCTTTCTTTTTGTGTGCCGGCATCGCTGGACAGGAGCTTTGAAGGTGCCCTGTGTGATGGCAGTTCCGGCAACAAAACACTGTATTCTCGTAGTCCAGGGCCTGAGTCCAATGAAAGTCTCCTATTTTGAGATTGATCTGGTCAGGGAGACCTTTGCTCATGTCTATTTCCACACAGATTCTGGCATAGGTATAGAGGCCCAGTTCCCCTCTTGAGACGTCTGTATCAAGGAGGCGGCCTAGAGCCTTGCCAATTCCTTGGAAAACCGCAAAATGCCATAGATGCGCTGGGAGATTGGGGATTCGGACCCAGATGGGGAGCTTGGTTATGACTGCTGTAGCTGGATCGAAATCTGGGAACCATGGAGTGAGAAATAATCCTGCTGAATCCCAGAACCAGGGACCAGCAGTAAGGGCTTTTTGGTAGTCCTCTTCGAAGGCGAACACTACAATGAAGAAGCCCTTTGAACATAACAGAATCTTGCAGTTGTTGGTCCAGTTGGAGTGGACCCATTGGTAGAGGTCTACTATACGCGGCCAGAGCCCATTAAACCTGCAAATAATGGCATGCTCTGCAAACTTTTGGGTTTGGTCATCTAGCGATGGATGCATTATTTCAATGGTGGGGGTTTCCTCCAGTTTGTCCACCAGAAAAGGTTTGGGAGCCTGAACTGGTGGAGCTGTCTTTCCATGCTTCTTAGCATGGACTGCATCTTTATATGAAAATGCCTTGGCTGTGGATGACTCTCCTGCAGCTCCTCCTCTCAAACGGAGGGTTAAAATAATGGTAGCGTCTTTCTTAATGCCGTAAAAAGAAATAGGATAGCAATCTTCAAGTTGTTTACCTTTATGGAGAAGCCTTTGAGCTGCAAAGGGGATCCCCAATTTGCTGTTCAGAGCAAGCTTGATACTCTGCACTAGATCCGTCCGGCTTACCCATTGTAACATGGTTTTGCCTGTAATGAGCTTGATTTGTATCTGGAACGTTGAAGAGAAGTCTGAAAGCTTCTTTTCCTTGCAAATCTGTGAAGAGAGGAGGCAAACGCGTTGGTTGCTTTTCGATTCCTGGATCTGCCTCACACGCGAAAGAGGCCAACAACCATCCGGAACGAACCCTTCCTTCCCTGAAGCCCCTATCCGAGGAGAAGCCGCTAGGGGTTGTGCGTGGTCGACCTCTCTGACAGTGAGAAGCTGCAAAAGGAAAAAAGCCCGGATCTGCATAAATGATAGCAGGGGATTTGGATCGATGGCCCTCCTGTGGATATCTCTCGTTTGCCTAACGTTTTCTGCTTTCCCTCTGACAGAAAGAGGCATTATGGAGGAAAAATTGCGGATCTGCAGAAAAAAAACCAGAGGAATCGCCAGGTTCCATTGGATCATTTCTTTACTCCCCACCCGCAACTTTTTACCAGCTCTGCTTTTTATATGCAGCCCGAAACCCTCATATCGGCTCCTTAACCAACCATTGGCGGGGGCGATATTGTTATCCATGAGCAGGGCGGCTAGGCAGGAGCCATCATCATCAGCCCGCGACCAGGAAAGAGGGGTCGTCCCTGGATCTTGCGCACTGAAGGGCGGGGCGAGGAAGACCCTTTCAGCAGAAGATGCCTTCCGAAACTAGAGAAGAATAACAGAATTTGGGTGCCCGTCCGTCAAGCCTCGTGTCGGTCTGCACCAGAGGACTGAGTTTGGATCTGCAGCGGCGGCGCTGTAGCATCGTCCAGAAACCCTAAAGCTGAGAGCGAGCTCCATCTTTTGGTCCTGACCAAAAAACAAAAAGCTTTTAATGTTGATGTAGAACTTGAATCTAGATAGTTGCATACAACATCATCCCAGCTATCTTTATTCAATAATTTAACCATTTGTTCTTGCATTTTCATGTAAATTTTGTGACTGCATAGATAAAGTAACGAAGAGTTAATATAATGATATGTATAACAAATACTACCAAGAACAACATGTTTTATTTAAAAGAAAATTATAATCTAGAAATAAATAAAAATAATTCAGCAAACTTACTTTTGAAATTCCTCAGACATTTCCTCCAATGATAATTCCCCTGACCTCACAAGAGATAATATTGTTTTGAAAAAAATTTCATCTTTCACTCCTTGCATTGCTTTCCAAGGTGTGATAGTCATATCTTCTGGAAGTTGCTTCATTTCAGGACCTGATTTACTGCTGCTACATATCAATGGCTTACACTCTTTGGCCTTCTAGTTTTCAATGCCAATGTTTTCCCACATGCTAAAAATCTCATCAATCAATTCCCATACATCTCTAGTTCTAAATGCCAACTGGAAAATGTTATCAACACTTCTGAATAAATCACTAATTTTGTTGCCTTTTCCACCTTTTGAATTGGTTTTTTCTTCAATTTGATAGCCTATTTCCATACAACATTCCTTTCACAAATCTACAGTAACATTTATCTTATCCCCACCACATTTTTCTTGAAATTCATTATGAATAAATATAACCTTTTGGATGAAAGTTAGACATCCAATATTCATTATCTGAATTATGATCCCATGCAACTAAGTTTGCTTTTGTATCTGATAAACCAGCATATATGATACATTTCATTGTTTCATAACGTGGTGATGCAAGCCTAGCCTACAAAACCCAGAATCTTTAAACTCTGTCTGTGCATATAACCATGCATTGCAATACACAGTAAATCCATCATATTATCCCTGATAAATGTTAAAAGCTCTGAAAGTTCCAGACAATACATATGCACACAAATCACTGAAATAATTAATTAAGAAATAAATTATTTA
>APFE031360515.1:83573-128819 GCA_000404065.3 Pinus taeda | reverse complement strand
CATCATGGCTTTTTGCATGTAGGCCAATGGATAGAACTGCTTTTTGATTGCAGCAACAAATTCACTCCAGACAGAGATAGTCTTACCATGTCTTTTCATATCCGCTTGGGTTCTGCCTTCCAACCAAACCAAGGCAGTGCCTCCTAGGCATATGCTTGCCAGCTGAATCTTACTCTTGTCTGAGTCTATGTTCTGTACTCTGCAATACAAATCAATTTGTCTAATCCAGTTGTCCAACTTTTCAGCATTTATCTCTCCTTCATATATAGGTAAATCAAACTTGACATCCAGTTTAATCAAAGATGCTTTCTTATTATGCACAGGGCTCTTAGCAGGTGTAGGATAGATTTCTTCTTTCCCCTTTTCTTTGGAGTGGTCATGGGAATGAGACTCATCTTCTTCTTTATCTTGTTTAGAGGCTGATGAATCTTCATCCTTATGCTTTCCAAAGTCCCTATACATTTCTTCTACCATAGACTTTATAGCTGGGAACATTTCTATGAATTGAGGGTCTGGCCCTATAGAACCTTCTTCTAATATATTCTTTCGAGAATAGACTCTCCCAATTTCAGGATTAATTTCCACCAACTCTCCTTCTCCTAATTTGAGCTTTGATCTAGTGAGCATTCACAGCTAAACCAACACAAGCTTGTCTAACCTTACAGCCTAGATCTCTGATACCACTTGATCTGATAATCACCCTATGAGTGACCTTAGTTGAAGATTTGTTAAACAAAAGGTATTACAGACTCATGTGTTGGTGTGTGTTCTATGTTATTCAAGCAACGAATCGATCAGATTGCCAATAAACAGAAATTTAAATGGAAAGACAACAGAGAAATATAGTAAGCAACATAAAGACACAAACAATTTTTTAATAAGGAGTTCACCCTATTCTCCAGGGCTACGTCTATGATCCAACTTCAGTGGTGGTCTTCTTTTATTGTGTCTTACTGTAGAGAAATTACAATACAGGGACTCAATATGAGTTCTCCTGACAACAGATTTCGCTAGGTAGGGTGGTTCTTGGATTTCCCAAGCCACTCAGAGTTCACAAACTCTTGTTCTTCCTACCAGCTCTGTGACTCATGGTCTACAGTGGAAAGAGCCGAATGTGATGCTCAGTCCGGATAGATCCATCTATGGGAAGGCTTGAATCTTCAAGCTCTCTGGTGCTCGATGTTGCCTGTGGTTAGCTTGGCCCTCTCTCTCCTCTGCTTGGCTTTACTGTTCTCTGTGTTTAGTCCTCCTCTCAGGGTTCATTGTTCACTGTCTCTCTTGGTCGCTTGGATTCCTCTAAAAAATCCTCTCTCTTCGACTGTCTCTATTCATGGCTTTAACCATTTGATCCCTATGCCTGTTCGGTTCCTCTCCCACCTACGCCGATTCACCTTCTACAGATGCACTTGGAGTTCCTTGTTCGGCATCAGAACGAACACTCGGGAAGTTCCACGTGTATCCATCTCACTGGTGCTAGCATGCTTTGTCTGTGCATTTCTTCGGTTATGTCGTGGATATGTTCTTTCTCCAACGTGGCGGTCAAACAGATTCCAAATTCTTTTAAATCGCGTTTTAATTCCTTGTCGATTTCACTCCTTTTTATCGGGCACAATCTCAGTTGTCCGATCTGGGCTCCTCCAGATCCAACGTCATACGTACGTCGAGCGCGGTTGACTAACTCGACTGATAACGCATGATCACGGTTATTTTTCTCTCACCTCCATTGCCATGGGTTGATTGCTGAGTGGGATCGCTCCGCTCTCCTCCAAAACCTCTTACCGTTCAAGGGAACCCCGATCAATATCGCTGGTTTTCCAGAGTGCGGGTCCCGCCTTTGTCCTTTAGCACTTTTTCTTTCTCCACCCGCGGTTCTCCGGCTCCCAACATGACAGAGTACTTAAGGCTCCCCCATTTCAGCCCTGTTTGCCTAGCGATGCACGAGCGCTAATCGCGCATCAAAATCACCTCCTTTTCCCTATTCAGGGCTCCCAAGGGTGGTTTTAACCTCCTGCGCGGTCTCCATGGGCCTTGGTCAGTGCGCTTTGACTAAGGTCCTCGTCGTTCCGCATCGGCTGCCATGTCCACTAGTTCAAGGCATTTTTTATCGTTGTTTTTGTAATTTTCAAGGATTTATTCAACTCGATACAGTCAAGGTTCTTGACAGTATTTTGTGGATTCGATTCAGATCAACAACAAAGCTCAAAATCTGTACCAAAGCATAGAGCTCTGTGACCTAAATCCAATGCAACTTGAATCACTCAAAACTGATATTTTATGCTCTCGATATTGTGTTCTGATCAAATTCCCAAACAGGTAAACAAATTGCAGGTTTGACAAGATGATTGTACATTTTGGGCCAATGGCACACTGTCACTTGGCCACTCCAGATTGGTCCAAAAATACTCAAATTTGATTGGTTCAAATTTTATATTATTATTTTTATGGGCTGACTGTAGCTTTTGGGGTCCAATGGTTGAAGGCCATGTGGGCCAATGAATGGCTTCTACGTGGCGTCCTCATGGCATGGAATTTTTTTTTTAAGGGCCAAAGGGACCACACCAGGGTTGAACATAGGACCTCTAACCAAGCAACAAGGCACATAACCATTATACCACCATGTGTTTCTTAACCATATGGTGGACCATATATATTTAAAACTTAACATAAATTCATATGGGGGTCAGGCCGAGGCTAAGCCCCATACATTAGCATCATGCTCATGAGAACCAAGGGGCAGGACCAAGGGCCATGGCTTAGCCCCATCCCCAAGTCACGGCCCCAACGTAATGCGACCATGGTGGGAGGCTAGCAGAGGGGGCGAGCCCCGAGAAGAGCAGAGAGGGGGGCCAACCCCAAGCCACATGGGCCACACATGACCACAGTCCTTAATTTTTTGGGTGCGTGAAGAATTTTAGCACCAGCCCGAGTTCTATGCACTCGTTTGTGACCAAGTGCCAGTTTTGTTGGGGACCTGACTGATGCGGGTGGACATTTAGTCACAACCCCTAGGCACTTGGCCCCCATAAGACCATTTTTTTTTAAATAGGGGGCTATAGGACATTTAAAGCATCCGATAATTTTCACCATCAAGCGTGATTGTGGGTAAAAATTATGTGTGTGCCATTTTTGAGTTTAGGGTGAATTCTAGGATGGTTAGCTATGGAAAATTGAAAACACTTAGGAGAAGCATAACATTCTAAGTTTTTGGCCAAATGAGGTGTAGAAAGAAACCAAATGGGGTTTTTGATAGCTTTGAAGCCATTAGACACATAATATTTACGTTATGAGCATGTAAATCCATGTAAAAACAAATTTGAGCACTTAGCAAAAGAGGCCCACCATTGGAAGCTAGACCAGGAGATGCAGCCGAGGAGAGGGGTGAACTCGTTTATCATTTTTGTTGTTATATGTTTTTGATATATTTGTTTTATGCTATTAAAAAGGTTTAAAAACCATAATTTTGTGCATTTTTCAAAGTGATTCATGGCCTACAATACGTAAAAATGTTGCTTGCAATTTTACCATCACCTTCAAGTTTTCATTACAGATCATTTTGGTATAAGAGCTCAAGGTTATTGTGAAGGTTTGATTTTTCTTGCAAGTGTTTTTCTGATTCTTACAAGGTTGAACCTTAACATAGGAGAAGGAGAAATTAGGGAGCCAATATGTCAAATTGTTTCCAGGAGAACAAACACACCTCAATATTCAATAGTCATGGCACATGAAGAAGATCCTGAAGGGATGTATGAAGATGAAAGAACTTTTAGAAAATATTTCTTTTAGATGTTTGAAATGGTAAAGGTTATTTATGAAGAGATGAATTCAAGGTTGTATGGAGAGAGCTCAAAGCCTCCAAAAGGAGATGGAGGAAAAGGAGACAAGCCTCAAAAATGGAATGGAGGGAATGGTGAAAACCACCACCTTCACCTCCATCCTCATCCTCATCTGCATCCTCATCTTCTTCTACTTCTTCAACCCTTTCACAAACACCTCCAAATTCTCCAAAAGGACATTGTAAAAATACTTTGTTTAAGAATGACATTAAGTTTGAATTTCCTATGTACGATGGAGAGGTAAATGCTAAGAAATTAGATAATTGGATTCGTCAGATTGAAGTGTATTGCAAGACACAAAGAATCAAGGATGATGAGTTCAAAATTCAGCATGGTTCTCTTAGGTTGAAGGGGCAACACTTATTTTGTGGGAGGACAAAACTCAATAATACATGAATAAACATGGTAAGTCTTTATCCTCCTGGAATGATTTTGTTTTTCAATAAGAAGTAAGTTTTATTGATTAGCATACATGCAAAAATCCATTATGCATTGGAAAGTTTTTAGGCAAGCTAAGAGTAAAAATGTGCAAAGCTATACTCAAGAATTTAGGAAAAGGACTTTGATTTTGGGTATATATTTGTCCTCCTAATATACTCTACTCAAATACATTGTAGCATTACATAGTTATTTAAGACAAACTATTCTCATGTTTAACCCTACAAAACTAGATGAAGTTTTTGTACTAGCAAATCATTTAGAAGCAAGAGAGAAAAATGTTTCTAAAGAAACTAGTGAGAAGTCATTCAAGCCTAGAGAAAAAAGAAAAGGGAAGTTCAAAGGAAAGGATAAAAAGAATGCTTCAGTCAAGAATGACGGAGAAAAAATCACAAGTAAAGACTATTCTAAAGAAGGCCATGATGAAGACCACTCTTTGGAACTTCATCGTGAGATGAGACCCAAAACATTTAATAACAAGAAGCAAGAAAATACGGTTTCAACTACACAACAAGATTTAGGATCTAATTCCAGAGATGAAACAAAAATCATGGCCATGGGATTGAAAGGTAAAGATTCAATTGCAAGTACCACTTCTTCTAGAAAAACAAATGAAACTCAAAATTAAAGAGAAAGAATAAAGTTGTTCCATATTAGAGTCATCACAAAACATAACAAGGTAGATACTTTGTTTGATAGTGGTTCATAATAAAACCTCATTTCAGAAGACATTATCAAGAAACTAAATTTTGAAACCATTCCTCATCCTAAACCTTATCCTTTGGGTTGGGTATGTAACAATGCCAAGTTGCAAGTGACAAGAAAATGCATACATAGATTTTCCATCACTGTAAAGTTTATTAATGAGGCAGAACTTGATGTGGTACCACTTGACATTTGTGGGATTGTTTTGGGAAGCCCATACTTATATGACACGAAAGCCATCTTTCATTGCCATGAGAACAAGTATAACTTGTTTAAAGATGGGATTAAGTACATTGTTAGAGAACATATCAAAAAGTTGAATTTGTCTCTTCTGAATGTTGAACAAATGAAAAGGTTTGTAAATGCTAGTCAAAATTTTACATTGTTGATGATTAAACATAAAGATATTCATGAATCTGAAGCCTTCCAAGATTTTGATGCAACATTAAAATCTGATTCAGTTGAAGTTGTTAACACATGTGATAAGATGTTTTAGGAATCTAATATGTTGCCTCCTAAAAGAGGAAAACAACATGAAGTTCATTTGTAGTAGGATGATTCACTTTTGAACATTGGTCTAAACAAGATGCCAGTGTTAGAGAATGCAGGAATCAAGAAGCAGATGTAAGAGCTACTTGACAAAGGGAACATTAGTTCTTATACATATTCTTGTGGGTCTCCTTATGTTTTGGCTTTGAGGAATAATGGTTCATGGCGATGGCATTCACATTTGGTGAAGAGACGAGCCAAGAAAAAGGTTGAACATGATCAACATTGTGTTGGCGACAATTTTCAAGTTGGAGATGAAGTAAGGCTTTGCATCAACAAAGAAAAAATTCAAGGTGAAAAGAACTTGAAATTGTGTAAGCCTCCTTTGATTGAAGATGTAGGAGAGAATATTTAGATTTATTTAACAAAAGTTTTCAATTTTAAATATCTTGAAGAATTGCAGCAAGATCCTATCCTTGACAGAGAAATAGGAACTTCAAGAAAAAGGAATGGGAAACCCCTTGATATGTGGTTCAAAGGTACAAAACTAGGCAAAGCCAAATGGATTTAGGTTGGAAGGATGAGGGAACTGTACCCTCATCTATTTTTTGATTGAAAATATCCTTTTGGAGGTCTAAAAGCATCCAGTTGGGAGGAGCGATCCAAGGGATCAATTTAGTGCTCAAAATTTAAAGTGTGCGACAAAGCTAGAAACCTGTACCAGAACGTAGATCTCAATGACCTGAATCCAACACAACTTGAATCACTCAAAATTGATATCGTATGCTCTTAATATCACATTTTGATAGAATTCCCAAACAAGTAAAACAATTGCAAGTTTGACAGATTGATTGTACATTCTAGTCCAATATCAGGCTACCACTTGACCACTCCATATTGTTCCAACAATACTCAAATTTGTTTGGTTCAAATTTTATATTATTATTTTATGGGTTGATTGTAGTTTTTGGTGTTCAATGGTTGAAGGCCACATGGGCCAATGAATGAATGCCACTTGGCCTCCTCGTGGCATGGAAAAATTTTGTTAAGGGTTGAAGGGACCACACTAGGGTCGAACACAGGACCTATGACCAAGCAACAAGGCACATAACCACTATACCATTGTGTTTTTCATAACCATATGGTGGCCCATATCTATTTAAACCTTAGCGTGAATTCCTATGGGGGTTGGGTCGGGGCTATGCACCAACCCTGGTCAAAATGCCCATGAGAACAAGGGGTGGGACCAAGCACCAAGGCTTAGATCCGGACCCAAGTAACAACCCCAACAAAATGCGACCACGACAGGAGGCTAACGGAGGCGGACAACCCCTAGGAGAGCAGAGAGAGGGGCCAGCCCTAGGCCAAATGGGTTGAACATGACCATAGTCATCAAGTTTTTGGGCACATATAGAATTTTAGGACCAGTGTGGGTTCTATGCACCTATTTGTGACCAGGTGGCAATTCTCTCGGGGGCCCAACCGACGAGGGCTTGCGATTAGCCTTAGCCCCTGGGCACATGGCCCTGATACAACCAAATTTTTTGGAAACAAGAGGTTAGAGGACATTTAAAGCGTCCAACAATATTTATCAGCAGACATGATTGTGGGCAGAAATTGTGTGCCAGTTATGGGTTTGGGGTGCTCAAGCAAGTTTTGGGGCGAATTGTAGGATGGTTAGCTGTGGAAAATTGAAAAAACTTGGGAGAAGCATAAATTTCTCATTTTTTTTGGCCCAATGAGGTGCAGAAAGAGCCCGGGGGTTCATGATAGTTTTGAAGCCATTGGAGACATAATATTTACATTATGAGTAATGTAAATCCATTTAAACACGAATTTGAGAACTTAATGAAAAAGGCCCACTATTGGAAGCTGGACCAAGAGATGTAGCCTAGGAGAGGGGTGAAATCCTTTATCAATTTTTATTTTATGTGTTTCTGATATGGTCTATTGTATCTGTTTTATGTTTCTAACTAAGTTTAAAAACCATAATCTTATGTGTTTTGCAAAGTGATCCATTGCCTACAATACATAAAAAAAACATTACTTGCAATTTTACCATCATCTTCAAGTTTGCATTATAGATCATTAATGTGCCTTAGGTTGATGACTGAGATTCATTTTGTGCCCCCCCCATCCCCTGCCTTTTCAACTATCAGAAATAAGGGGGTCCTGGATTTGTAACTTGTGCATATAACTCCTTGATCTTTCTCTGAGTGCACCAAATGCCCCACATTGACTACCTCAATCAAATTGTTGAAAGAACATATGAGGCCCCCTTTGTGTTTCAAACTTTTAATAAGGGAAGGGGACAAGGATTTTTCATATTCACCCCAATCTATCATGGCACTACATCAGTTGGTTAAGCCAATTAATATGTTATTTGTGCACTTACACTAGCCAATGGCTTCAATACTTTTGGATTTCAGGCATCTGTGGTTCATTTCTTTTAAGTTGAATCTCAGAGTATCCACAATAATATTCATACTTGTCAACATTTCAAATACCAACAGGGATCCATCATCGAGACAATTGCTGAACAATGATAAAAGAAGAGCTCAGTGAGGAGATAAATAGTGTTACAATATTTTGTTTTCAAGGAGATGAGGTTGGCTTTAAAACTTTTATATTTTTGTTTTTATTTTTAATGATTTTATGTATAATAATCATTAACCATGTTTTAATGTTTTATTATTGTATTTTATTATTAATTAGTTTAACTAATTAATAGAATGTAAATATTTTTAAAATTAATTTTATTGTAAATTAATGGATTATGTATAATGTTATTGTAATGATTAAATAGTTTATTATTAATGTATCTTAATTCTAATTAATTAAATTATGATATTTAGTCATACGATTAGTCGATACAATTTATATTTTTAAATAATAAGATTAAATTGAATTTATTTTAATGTAATCACTAATAATAATATTAGATTTAATTTAATTAATGCGTAATAGATATTTATAATTAGATACTTTTATTAATTGTACCATCGCTAATATTGATTACTCAATTATTTTTTATTATCTTAATATAGGATAACCTAAAAATTAAAAATTTTTTTATGTTATTTTAAAAAAATTAATCCATTAATAAAATTAATAATATATTAAATGACTAATTATTATTCATGTTTTTCATTCTAGATTTATTGGTTAGTAAACTAAATGATTTATAATAATTAATTGTTGTTAAAAATATTAATTGATACTAATTATTATTATAAATGAATTATTCTTATTATTATTGTAACTAACCTATAATTAATTATTATAATGGAATTATTATTAAGAATCATAATAATAACTTATTTTTAACTATCTTTTATTTTTATTTTTATTTTTAATATGAGATCAGAAGAATATAATAGGAGGGGAGCAGTTACATGATTATCTAAGATGTATTGGTGGTCCTAATCCCCTTCGTTAAAGGAAGCCAACTTCCACTAATCTCGATACTGTTGTCCTTGTTGAGATTCTGTGGATGTTTTATAATTTCAAGAGCCTCCCTAATCTTTCATCTTTGGTATTGTTCTTCTCTTGCGATAATTGAAGTGCTCTCCAAACAAACCTGGTGTTTCATTTTTGAGAAAGGTTCCGCAAGGGCCGACATACAAGACCTTCCCTTCTTAATATCTGCTCCATGTTCTTTTAGTCTTTTCTGCAGGGAACACCCTATTTCATCAATGTAACATTTTCCACAAGAACAATCAATTTTATAAACCCCTTTGAGTTGCTGTCTACCAATATCATCCTTGACAAATCTCATACCTTGTTTAATTGTTCCAAGTGCTGAGAACTGTGTGACTATGTCTTTCCTTTTCAAGATTTTGGCAATCTTATCTGTCACCCCTTGAATATATGGTAGGAAAACTCTACCACAGTGAGGTAGGTCTTGGGCTTTAGGTTCCTGAGATAAAACTCTCCTTTCCGCTCTTTATGTAGCTTTCCTAATATCTTTTTCTTTATAGCCTATACCCTTAAATATGGAAGATAAATGCTTTATCTCTTCCTCAAGATACTCAGAATCAGAAATTCGAAGGGCTCTAATGGCAAGACTGTTAAGGAAACCAAGCTTCTGGGCCAGGTGATGGTAGGATTCAGCGTGGAGGTAGCTTTCTGTTTGAGTTGATTTCCTAAAAACTTTATGTCCTAAAGAGCCATTCTCCTTTCTGATGATAAGAATGTCTAAGAATGGGATACTATTGTTTTCCTCCATTTCCATAGTAAAATTTATTTCGGGAGAGATAGAGTTAACGTGCATAAAGAACTTATCAAGCTTCGTCTTTCCATGAGTCCATTTTAGGTTGGTATCATCAATAATTGTTTCCACCATGCTGGGTTTAGAGGGTATGTTTCAAGGGATTTCTTTTCAAAGTATTCCATGTATAAGTTGGCCACAATTGGCGATAGGGGTGATCCCATTGCCGCCCCAGATGTCCACTCATAATAACCTCCTTGAAATGTGAAAACCGTTGACTAAAAACAAATCTCAACAAGTTTTGCAGTTTCTGGGTTAGTAACCTCATTTATAACTTGAATAGCTTCATCCAAGGGGATCTTGGTGAATAATGATACCACAAAACTTACCAGGATGTCATCCTAGTCCCTTTCATTTATGATAAGATTCACAGAATCATAGGAGTCCTTGATAAAAGAATTAGTATTCCCAACGAGAGGCCTAATGATCTTCACAACATACCTGGCGAGCTCATAGGTTGGGGAACCAATGGTATTAACTATTAGTATAAGAGGAACCCCTTCCTTGTGTATTTTGGGCAACCCATAAATTCTTGGAAGGTTTCGCAAGAAGGAGTTAGTCTCTTCTTTAATTTTTCATCAAGATTGGAATCTGAGATTGCCTTCTTGAATTTTCTCATAATCTTAAGAATAGGGTTAGTTTTACGCTTCTTAAGCTTCTTATAACTACCACAACTGAGGTGCTCATTCATTTACAAATGTAGTCTTCTTTATCCAAGATCATGACTACCCCTCCCTTATCCACTTTAAGAACCACAATCTTGTCATTATTCTGAAGGGACCTAAAAACAATTTGCTCCTCCCTACTTAAATTACTCTTGGGAGCTTTAGCCTTTCTCATTATAAGGGAAAATTTTTGTCTTAGTGCTTCCTTATCTTCCAATGAGAGTTTACTCATCCCATTCTAGGGATGTTCCTAGGGGAAACTACAAACCCTAAACCCTTGTTGAGAACACTAATAATTTTTGGGCCTAATTCCTGAGAAGAAAAATTAACCACCTTTCTTCTAGGAATTATTCTGGAATATAAGATGGAACCTGGGTTATTAAGTCATGACTCGCTCACAGAATAAGGGGAGTTGCAGTATTTACCTAAAGAACTACTCCTGACGGATTCACATGTGCTGCTCTAAACAATTTGACTGGGGCCTACGTTGTTGTTACTGGTCTTTCATATTGCTTGGTTCCTATCTAGTTTATTGTTATTTATATTAGCGCTAGTGTCATCATCATTTTCTTTAAATCGAGTTTCAAACCTATTAATTCTCGTCTCCATTATATGTGGTTCACCACTTATCCTATCGATCGAAAGACAACTGTTTGAAGAAAAAATATTTTTACCTGAATTTCTTAAATGCTCTGTGGCGTTGGGGATAGTCTCCTCAGTCCATTTATCAAGACTCAGGTCATTGCGAGTGTTAGGATCTTCATTAGCTTTTGTCTCCATTCTCATCACATCAATACATTATTTCCCAAATCTCCTAGTGATAGTATTAGATGGCAAAAAATTAATATTTAACACTTTTAATTCCTCAGCAGCACTGGGGACAGTCTTCTCAGTCCATTCATCGAAACTGAAGTTCTTGTCCAAGTTGACATCCATTAATACTAATTCCGAAACCTGAATCAGGATGTCATAGATGGCATTGGTCCTTACTGCATCCTTGGATCTGTTTAATAATTTTGAAACCTGGCTCAAGCTGTCGTCGGCGTCATTGGCCCTTAATGCATCCTCGATCTCATCCTCTTTGCCCTTGACGTAATTGTTAGCGTCTTCAAAAACTTTAATTGATTCCCCTTCTTTCGATCTGATTTCTATCCCTCTGACATCGAATTTCCTATTTTCTCAGGTTCCCAATGTTCTTGATTTCTCCGTGATTCCATTATACATTGTTATAGAATCTGAATTCCTCATGTTGTTGCTCCTGTTCGGGGGTAATAAATAGCTTGAAACCATTGGATGGTTTTCTTTGCTATGAAAACCTAGCTTACTGTCAGTGACGAACTTAGTTACCTTGGTTTTTATGGAGCCTTCATACCTCCATGAATGAGAACATTTCAAACCTGATACTGCGTTTCTAAATGAAATCGATTTGTCACCTCCTTTTATCTTGTCATTATTATTAATCAAGAATCTGTTTAATAATTTGGAGAGTTTCTCATGTTGTCTTGTTTGAGCAATATGGCCTTCATTCTGAGCTTTTAGAGCTGCCTTGGCATCACCTACGGACCAAAGATCTTTGTTAATGCTGCTGGCCAGTTTTAGATGGGAAGAAAATGCTAATCTTCCAAGACTATCCAGAGAAGCCCTGCCTTTTTTAATTTCTGCACACACCAAAGATTTGCTTAGTTTAAAAAATGCTTTATCATTATGTCTTTTATGTAATCTATGATTGATCTAGACAAAAGAGGGAATTAGGTTATTGTCTCGACAACTTTTAAGAAATTGAAGATATGCAGCTCTTCTTGCTATCTTTATTCTGAAATTTTCGAGTAAAATGGTCTCATTCCATGTATCTGTACAGGGATATAATTTTGGATTTCAGGCATATATGGTTCATTTCTTTTAAGTTGAATCTCGGAGCATCCATAGTAATAATCATACTTTCCAATGTTTCAAATTCCAACAGGGATCCATCATCAGGACAATTACTGAATGATGATAGAAGAAGAGCTTAGTGAGAGGATAAATAGTGTTAAGATATTTTGATTTCAAGGAGCTGAGGTTGACTTAAATTTTTTAATTTTATTTATAGTAATTATTAAGCATGTTTTAAATTTTTATTATAATCTCTATAATAAATTGTATCTTATTATTTTATTTTATTAAAAGATTTTTAATGAATAGTTTTTCTTTTTATTATTATTAATAGATTATGTATAATGATATTGTAATGTGACTAATTTTGTAATGATTAATTAGTTTAATTAGTTAATTGATTCTATTAAAAAAAATTAAGTTATTATTATATCCTAATTATTAATTAATAAAAATAAATAATAATTTTTATTTTATTATTAATAAAAGATGAATTTTGTCTTATTTTATTATTATCACTAATTTTATTAATTAATTAAATAGTTAGTAGAATTAATAATAGTACTAATTATTATTGTAAAATGCTTAATAATTAATATTTATACTTAATTTTTTTATTTTAATATAGGATAAACTGAAATTATTTATTATAAATTAATCGATTAATTAATTAATAAAATAGAATTATAATGAGTAATTATTATTATTATATGTTCAATAAACCATTAGAGAGTACTTTATTATGGATAATTTTTAATATATATAATTCAAAAATTTTAAAAGAAGTGTTGTGTTTTTTATGGAGCATTTTTGGTATATAATATTTAGAATTTTAAAAAGAAGATACATATCACTTATGATGATGATAATGGTTATTAACTTTCACTGAGATTTATATGCTTTATGAAACTTTGAGAGATTAATTAGAATTTTTTAACTTTTTGTTTCTATGATCATAAAGAAATGACAGAAGCACTACGAGATCACCATAGTTTTGTTGAGATAAAAGGTGAAGAAGGTTGATAGTGTGACAAATATTTTGAAAATTAGCTCAAATGTGCGTATAAGATGAACAATCTAAGAGAAAATAATTTTCATCTTCAACCCTCCTTGGAAGGCACAAATGACAAACTATTTCATCCCATGGTGTATTGAGAATTGACCAACACCAAGTTTCACTATGAAGCTCGTGATAATTAGTTCTAGCCTTGGCAATGCTCATTTTATTATTGACGTTACTCATGATAGAGATATAATTTTGGTTTCTTAACACTAAGAAAAAAAACTGGAGGGCATGTGTGTGTTCAACCACAGGTCATCTAGGTTCATTCTGTTGCAGTCTCATACAAAATATAATACCTCTTCCTTTGTGCATTCTCATCTAAAGGCCATGTAGTCTTCCATGTTGAATTCTCTAGCCATGTTTGGCTATGCAAAAAGAGAATGGGTGAGAAGATGGACAATCTAAAATGAAGTCTTTAGCCCTCTTAGGATCACATACTATGTGCCAAACTCCTTTATCTCATGGTGTTTTGGGAATTGACCAATGCCTATTTTCACTATGAAGATCCTGAAGATTAGTTCTAATCTTGGAGATGTCCCTTTTCTTCTTAACACTAGTCTAAGATAGGTAGATAAATGTGGTTTTATAGATTGGGGTTGATCACCTCCTTATAATATCTTAGTTTCTTTTTTCCATGAAGCTCATTATTTCCCCACAATTTCTCCTTAAATTTTAAAAAGAGTAAATATTATAATATGATATGAATTCTACAAAATAATCTACTACTTTATTCCTCGATGGTCTAGCCA
Source organism: Pinus taeda (assembly GCA_000404065.3). Lineage (NCBI taxonomy): Eukaryota > Viridiplantae > Streptophyta > Pinopsida > Pinales > Pinaceae > Pinus > Pinus taeda. Next base: position 114,735 of record APFE031360515.1, on the reverse strand, counting down.
ATATTGGGCATCCTTATGCAACCCTTGCTTGAGTTGAAGGTGCAAGTTTTGGCTAAAGTTAGAAGCAATTTTAGGAAATCTCTTGGAATCCATGATGTATGTATTCTTCTTATATATATAATATATATCTAGTCATAGCCATGTTTTCAATGGGGGAAATACTTGCTTCAATTAGGAGGATAGGGTAAGGAGTATTTCCTTTAATTTTGAGATAGCAGGTTATAAAATGATTTTGGATTTCTTCAATCTTCCTCCATGACTCTCTAGATATACTATAACACCAAACCTCACATCCATATAAAATAATAGGAGTGAATTTTTTTTAAAGAAGAACTTATTTTTCTCCCAAATCCAGATATCTACTAACTTACGTTTATTTTCAAGCCCATAGTAAGCTTCTCAACATCCATGTATCATTTTCTCAATGCTATAATTTAGATTGAGCTTATGATGGATGTCAATTCCCAAATATTTGTATGAAGGGATTTCCTCCAAATAGTTGTTTTCATAGATGAAAGTATCATAGGTGATATTTTTGGATTTAATTATTTAGTTTTGTTAGTATTTATAGTTATATCTAGTGATATCCATCTTGGAGAAAAAATCTTGGAGGATTTTGAGCTAATTGCCAAGATCGTAATGGTTCCTTGCGAAAAGAACAATATTGTCAACATAAAGGAGAATATTTATGACCATACCAGTGAACGTGGGGCCAACATAACATGCATCTTCCAAACACCCTTCTAGCTTATCAATGTATATTCCAAAATGTGTAGGGGATATGAGACACCCTTGCTTGACTCTAATATTGCATATAATTTTCTAACCAACTCTCTATGGTCCTAAGATTATAAATAAAATTCTCGCATCACCTTGACAAACAACCCTCAACTCAACATAAACCATTATCTTTTCTAGTCTCTTCCATAGCTTTGTTCTAGGAATGATTTCAAAAACTTTTCTAAATTCAACAAAAAAAAAGAGATTAGTTTTATTATTATAGCATTCCTCTAATCCTAAGAGTAACAAGATGGCAAACAATTGAACCATATCTCTTAAACCTAGTTTCGAATTTAACTATTTTACCAAGACTTTCACGCTATAAGATATATTCTTTTCCAAAATAAGCCCATACAACTCTTATAAAAAGTGGTCATTCCTGCCTTCATAATTATGTCTTTTGTAATATATAAAGATATATTCATCATTTTATAAATTATTTTCCATGAACTCATACACAAAAAATATGTTCTGCCATTATTTGCAAATATATATATATATATATATATATATATATTTCCAACATTCTATGAATTAGTTTGTATGTAGTTTTTCACAAGGAATGACTATTTTTACAACTATTAGCATATATTCATCTTAACTCCAACTCTACCAAGTATCAAGATTGACCAAATCTCTTCAGTTTTTCACTATAGAATAGGTTTGCACATCAAGAAATTGTTGGAATATACATATTCATCTATTGCATTAAAGTTTGGCATATCATTTGTGAGAATTGAACCATTCATTCCTCCCAACCATCTAGAATAACCCTATTTGACTATTTAAATTGACTATTTAATTGTTACTTTCTTAGTTGATTCTCAGTTTCAATATTTTCTATCCAACTTATAAAATAGTGAAATTTTTATATTTTAGTTTAAAAAACAATAATTCAAAAATGACATTATCATCATTCCACCTAAAAACATATTTAGTCATATTAATAACTAAAATCAATATGAAATTCACCAATAACAAAATTTACCTTACAATTAAACCCTTTTTTATTTTAAAATATTTTTGGATATATTCTTTCCATTATACCACTATTTAAAAAAATAAAAAAAATTTCGATTTAATATGAATGTAATTGAACAGAGAGGCTATATGTAATTTTGTCATTGCTCAATGTGGAGTTGGTAGTGTCCATTTGATTAGTCTTAAAATATTATAAAACATAGTCTCACTCTAGCTCTCTTGTGCTATTAGTTATTAATATTACAGCCTAATACAAAGGAGATATGATAAAAATGTTTCACTCTTATAAATAAAATATTCACATGTCCTATCCAATAAGATAAGTTTTAATTTTCTTTAAAGGCGATCGAAACAAAAGAAAAAGAAAAATGATATTATTCATATTATTCATATTTTGATTTGATACATAAATAAACCATTTTAATATCCATTTAAACTAATTTATTTTAATATTAACTTTAAGAAAAAGATAAACACACACACACACACACACACACACACACACATATGAACCGCAACAAAATATCTCAATGTGCAAAAATAAGAAGTAATTGAAAGTAAAAATATTGGAATCCTTCCTTACAACAATTTTAAGAGGGAGATGTTACACACACACGGATCTATAATATATATATATATATATATAATATATATAATATATTATATATATATATATAATATATATATATATATATATAATATATATATAATATATATATATATATATATATAATTAATATATATATATATATATAAATATATGACCCACAACAAAATATCTCAATGGTGCAAAAATAAGAAGTAATGAAAGTAAAAATAATGGAATCCTTCCTTACAACAATTTTAAGAGGGAGATGTGTAATTTGTTCAACACATATAATATAAAATTAATATGTGACATTTTTTAAATAATTATATAAAAATTCAATGTGCATAATCAATAAATATATTTCAATATATAAAATTGAGTAAATATTGAAATGTGTTTAAAAAAAAAAAAAAAAAAAAAAAAAAAAACTCCAATGTGGACAATCTAATTTTAAAATAAAATATCTCAATATTCAAGTTAACTAAATTATTTCAATGTTAACAATTCACATATTATATATGATTTAAAATAATAATAAAATGTCTCTATATTATGGAAAATAATTATAAAATTAAATTATTATTGTTATAGCATTTCTAGGATCATGATTTTACATTTTGATCATTAAGGGTTAATTTTTAATGGAGAAAATATTTATTGGAATTTGTGAGGCCAGGAGGTAACTCAAATGAATTATGATTTTCCATTAAGGTTGATCATAGATATATACATGGAGGGAGGAACTCCAGGGCTTCATCTCCCAATGTGTCTTAATATTCCAATTCTCCTTATTTTCTATTTACACTATTTTACATATATAAACCAATCCCAATGATTAGGTATCAACGTTCCCTGCCTTAATCTGAAGGGATGTTGGTGAGTCTAAGCATCGTTATGAATCTTTCAAAATTTTCTCTTCTAAGCACTTTGGTGAAGATGTATGCAATCTTCTTAATTGTGGAACAATGACATAGATGGATTGTCTTGCCCTCAACAAAATGTCAAATAAGATGGTATTTTGTATTGATCTGTTTTGTTCAATCATGAAACTTTGGGTTCTTGGCCAATTTTATTGCAAAAGTGTTGTCAATCATGAGTGGAGTTGAATTCACTCGTTTCACCTACAAATCTTCCAGAATTTTCCCGAGCCACACAATTTCCTTTGTTGCTTCAGTTGGTTCCACATATTCTACCTATGTTCTGGAATCTGTTGGAAGTGCTTGTTTGTGTGAACTCCAGGATGCATATCTTGATACAAAACTCATAACATAACCTGAAGTAAATGCTCTAGTTTCTTTATCTCCATCAAAGTCTGAATCAAAGTATCCAACCAAGATGAAGTCACCCACCTGTGTATACTTAAGCCAAAAGTCTTGAGTTCCCTTCAAGTACTTTAGAAATCTTTTCACTGAGGACCAATGTCTCTCATAAAACTTTTGCATAAATCTGGAGAGGATTCCAACATCAAATGAAATTTCTGGTCTGGTAGTAGTCAGGTAGCTGAGACTTCCTACAAGATGTATATACTTTGTTTCATCCTCAAATTCCTTTCCTTCAGTGGATGTGAGCTTTAAGTTCTGTTCCATTGGAGTAGTCAAAGGATTGCACTCAACTATGGAAAACTTGTTCAACAGATCTCCATCATACTTCTTCTGAGAGAGGAATATAAACTTAAGATGTTGAGTTACTTCAATACCAAGATAGTAGTGAACATACACCAAGTCTGTCATTTCAAAATATTTCCTCAATTCCTTCTTTATGGATGCAATATAGCCCTCATTGTTCCCTGTCATCAAAATATCATCTACATACACTATAAGATATATAACTATTTTTCCAACTTTCTTGACAAACAAAGTTGCATCATCAAGATCATAATGTTTGAAGTTGAGTTTCAGAAGATGTCGAGCTAACTTCTCATACCAAGCTCGCAGTGCTTCCTTGAGGCCATACAATGATTTTAAAAGATTGTATATTTTATGTTCTTGACCCTTCAAAATAAATCCTTCTCGTTGCGACATAAAAACATTCTCTTTTAGATCTCCATTTAAGAAAGCAATTTTTACATCCATTTGATGGAATTTCCAACCGTTTTGTGTTGCCAAGGCAAAGAGTCTCTGGATGGTAGCCCATTTTGTTGTGGGGGAAAAGCCTTCTCATAGTCGACCCCTTCCTTTTGTGCAAAACATTTTGCAACAAGCCTTACTTTGTGCTTTCCAAGTGAGCCATCAACTTTATACTTGTTATTATATACCTACTTGCAACCTATTGATGGTGTTCCCAATGGAGGATCGACCAGCTTCCAAGTTCCATTCTTTATCAAGGCATCATAATATTTTTTCATCGCTTCTTTTCATTTATCATGACAAGAAACTTATTTGAAGGGAGTTGGTTCAAAATACGAAAACAAATTTAGTTAACAATCATAAGAAACATCCATATCAATAGGTGAATAAGAATCATCTATATCAACTCCATTTTGCTTAGTTGAATTTCTTGTTCCTATCTTTCCAACCTCATCAAGATGAACACTTTTAAGTATCTTTGTCAGCCATTTTCAAGGAGCTTTCTAATATGGTCCATTCTTCTGAGTTGAGTAAGTTGTGGCTGAATAAAGATTGTGTCTCCCAATTATGTCAATCACATCATTGAAAGTGTCATTAGTGGTTGGAGCCTCATGTGGGGGAGAGACTGCTTCAGAAGAAGATTCCACATATTGATCCAATATAGGAATCCTCCCCTTCAAGATGTTGAACCTCATTATCAGTTTCTTGAAAAGACTTGTCATGTCCGAATCTATCTAAGCGATCAAGCTACTTCTCAACAACACTGTCAGCCTTGGAATATTGAAGAAATATCACTCTCTAGAAACTACAAACTTCTTATCAAAATTCATCATAGAGACAAAATGCTTTGGAGGTATTTGAATACCCCAAGAAGATACACTTACAACTCCTTTCACTAAGTTTGTTTCTTTGTTCCTTAGGTATCAAGGCATAACGGTTGGAACCAAATACCCTAAGATGTTTTACTGAATGAATGTGGCCATATCACATTTCATAAGGAGTCTTGTTTCTAATAGAATTATATGGACACATATTCTTTACATAAACATCACATGGAATTGCATTAGCCCAAAAAATCAATTTTACATTCTTGAAAAAGATCATGGAATGTACCATATTTAAGATTGTCATGTTCATTCTTTCAACTACTCCATTTTGTTGGGGATTATAAGGCATAGTTGTTTGATGTTTGATGCCATACTGGCGAAGATAGTTTTCAAATTCATTTGAAGTGTATTATTTTCCATTATCAGTATGAATAGAGCCAATATGAGATTTTTTATCATTTTCAATCCATGCAAGAAAGTTCTTGAATGTTTGAAAAACATCATATTTTTTCTTCAATAAATAAACCCAACACATTCTAGTGTGGTCATCATATATTTATTTCCATTTATAGAAGGAATAGGGATTGGGCCACATAAGTCTGCATGAATAAGTTCAAGTTTTTATTGTGCTTTCTAATGTGAATAATGAAAAGTCTATTTGTTGTTCTTTCCTAAGATACAAACATCACATTGCTTAAGTTTTCTAGGAATTGTAGGCAAATCAGTAACACCACTTTTCTTCAACATACGAAGGCTGTCATAATTCAAGTGTTGGAATGTATCATGCCATAAAAGACTTGATGAAAATTTTCCTTCATCATAATGAGAACTGTATGAGAATTTTTTTGCATGAGTAGAGGTACCTTGCAGCTTTAGAAGTCTTTCTTCTTCTATCCCTGTCATGGAAAGTGAGTGATCTGATGCTTTTTTGACCTCAACCTTTCCATCAAACATATGAATGGAGTGTCCTTGCTGATGGATGTGGAACAAAGAAAACAAGTTTTTCCTCATATCTAGGAGATATAGAACATCATGTAGAAGAAAGTCTGGAAGACCAGGCAATTTGAGCTTGATGGTTCCAAGCCCTAATGGATTAAGCTTTGACTTGTCTTCAAATTACACTGGTCCATCAATATTTTCAGTGTATCCTTCAAAAGAATATCTTCAAAAATTCATGTGGCAAGTTTCCCATGAATCAAGCAACCAATCATTTTTCCAAGAATCAAGCGAGGTATTAAATAAGTCTTTAGTTACTCCAATATTGCAATGTGCCACAAAATAGTGAGAGGATTCGTGTGCTTTAGCTTTCCCTCTGTCATTGGTTTTACCTTTGGCTTCATTTCTTTCCTGCTTAATTATGTCCCAAGTAAAGTTACATTTGGATGCATCATGTCCGTCACTATTTAACTAATGCAGATCAGACATTTGTCCTTGGAACTACCTGCCGCCCTGCCTCTAAAAGTCCTTCTTACTCTTCCTCTTCAGCGACCTCTTCCTCTAGAACATTCTTGTGCATGATGCTTCTCTCTATGTGCAAGACACACAACTTATTCAGAAGAATGAGGAGTTGTCTTCTTCCCAAAATCCTCTTCTCTCTCTACAAATTTCTTCTTAAGGGTGTCAAAGGTAATATCCTTGAGGTTTCCACTTGCTTGCAATGACTCAAGATAATTTGAATAAGTGGGATATAGTGCCTTACATAAGATATGAGAGGAATGTATATTTCAACACCAGTGGATTTTATATCATGCATAATGGATCATAATTTGAATGCTAAAGAAATAGGGTCATTATTTTTCAATTCAAGACTAAACAATTTCATCATCAATTGGACAACTTCAAGTTCAAAGTGTGATTCATACAATTCCTTCAACTTCTGTAAGGCTTCAAAAGAATTTGAAAATGGTGAAATATGACAACTCACTTCTTCATTTACAAATGTTGCAATCAAGGAATAGGCCTTGTTTTTCTTATTTTCCCAAATGGAAATCTCCTTATTTGAGGTGGCCTTTGCAGGTTCATTATCTCGTTCTCCTACACAAACTCATTTCCACAACTCATTGAAAATGAGAGTGTGTTTTATATTCCATGACCACTAAGGATATTTCTCTTTTCCTAAAAAAAATACTACAACGGTAGATATCAATGACTGAATTTTAAAATTTGTGTACTGTGTAAAAAAAATGTACTTCTGCTAGCAAAAAATGCACTTTTGGTGGTAATTTTGTCAAAAAGTTACAATTCTTATATATATATATATATATATATATATTATTTGGGGATGGAGTATGTGAGGGAGGGAGTATATGGGGGAGGGTTATTTTTAAATCTATGTATTCAAGGAATTTTCAAGGAATTGAATCCATTTATATATAGAAAAATGTAATTTCCATATATATATCATAGGTATTATTTGCGGGTGGCTGGGGGGGGCGAGTATGTGAGGGAGGGTTATTTTATTCTATGTATTCAAGGAATTGAATCCATATCTAGATATATATATATATATAGATATCGAGATCGAGAGAGAGAGAGAGAGAGAGTCAACTTAAACATCATCTATCAAGTTGGAAAAACGATGCAATATTTGGAGATGCAATTTTTTTATGTGTTGCCTTATAAAAATGATTTTCACCTTGAGAGATTTGATTCGTCTTGGCTCTTACTAGATCTGTAGTCAAGATGGATCTATACTAGTATATTTTAAAATTTTGGTAATAATTCAAAAACATACAAAAATTGCTAATTTCATTAGTTATAACAATAACTAACACCAATAGATAGTTCACTAATCACTACTACATAGAGGGGGATTTTAAGACAATATTCAAGACAATTTTTGAGTAAATTGTCTTAACTTGAGACAAAAAAACCTTGTAAATTGTCTTAAATATTGTCTTTAAGAGGGTGTCTCAAATTATTGTCCTAAAAAATTGTCTCTATAAAGACAATATAGAACACAAATATTAATCTCTCTTAAGAGGCAATTCATTTTTTCTCATAAGAGACTATTACTATTTATCTTGAAAAAATGTCTTTATAAAGACAATATAGAAGACAAGTATTATTGTCTCTTAAGAGACAATTCATTTTTGTCTCTCAAGAGACCATAGCTATGATTAATGACATATTGTCTCTATAGAGACAATATGTCTTTAATCCTAGTTATTGCCTCAACTTGAGACAATAAATTTTTTTCTCTAGAAACAAGATATAGAATATGAATGTTCTTGTTTATTCATTAATTAATTCATGTTAGGGTGAGATGGAATTGAACCACCAACCTCCTTCCTGTAAGGCACTTTCCCTTCCATTGAGTTAGAACCCTTTAAATAAATGTGTTATCTTGATTAGAAAAGTTAAAAATGAACGAGCACTTAGAGAAACCAAACACCTGAGAAACCGTAGTAGTGAAAGAGCTCAAGTCCAAGAAATATAAGGTATCTATCGACAAGAAATAATCAAGAAAATATTAAAAAATCAACATGCTTCAATATGATACTCAATGGCACTAATGAGGGATGTATATTCTATAGTATTGTTCCAAATAGGAATGAATTGAAACTCAACCCAAAAACATAGATTGATAAATACAAGAAAGTCGAACATTGCAAGTGGGTGAAACATGTGATCTTATAGTGCTCTTTATTCTATATCTTTATTCAATATGTTCAAAACACTTTATCACTGATTTGAAAATGATATTTGTATGTTGTATCATGTATGTCTTTATAGTTCTTTAATTCCTTTATACTCTGTGTAAGTAATGTAAACTTAAGTGGATTTGACAGACCAACTTTTCTATTAACCAGAATGGCCTTTCTTATGAAAAATGAAAATCCATGGAAAACATTCACTGCATACAAATTGAAACAAGCAAATAATTTTCAACACAAGGTTTATCATGGAGAGTCATTGAAAAAAAAATTACCATTAAAATTATAGGCTTAAGCTAAAACAGACTTACTACTTGTTGAGGAACGTTGTTTATTTTGGACCTCCCAAAGTTCTCCATTTCCTTCTGAAATAAAAAATTACAAAATAAAGTGCATTCATTTCTTAGATACAACAAACTATTTCTCAAGATTTTTTATGTTTATAGAGAAATTCTACTTAATCCAAGAATAGAAACTAAAAGTAAATGACAAAAATGGAGAGAGTGGAAAATTAGCATACAAAGAGAATGGAAACTTCAAAGCTAAATACCAGGAAAAGAATAAAAGAAAGTATTATGATGGTAATAAATTCCATCATAATGACCCAAAGTTTCATTTGTTTATGGTCTCGTTGGAAAGCCTTTAATATTTTTTTATAACCTAGGAAAAAATCCATGATCTACAACTTAAAATCTAAAAAACAAGTTTTCAGGAAAACAAATTGAGAAGAAGATATGTTTACACAATAGTCAAAAGAAAAGAAGCAGTTTGGAAAACAAAATTGGGATAAAGAGACTAGTTCCTTTCCAACACAACATATAAAACTACCTTGAAATAGATTCAACTGGCCCCAAAGATAAAGAAAAGTCCATCATGGGAAAGTGTTGTTGCAATTCCAAGAATAGAAACGCAGTTCTGCCAAACAAGATAGTGCTTAGTAATTCTGATCAATTTTTAACAAAAAATCATGAATAGGAATTAAAATCATCTACTATGGACAAGATACAAAAATATTTGCAGAAATAATAAAAAGCCGATTCAATGATAATGATTTGTGTAGTCATTTGAACTACTATTTAAACAACACAAAGAGATAGGTTACAAATATAGACATGACGGTGTACTAATATAATGTAAAGAACAATAATAATACTTATTGACATCTGTTTGGTGTGTTACATGAACTATATGGAAATACCAAAATTAGAGACCATGAAAAAAGCAATAAATGCAAATTTAACAGAGACCTCAAGAAATGAAAACACAATGAATTCTTAAAATTATTCAAACACAGGTAGAAAGGCTTCTTATAAAATCCAGGAGTTTCTTGAGCTTTTATGATGTTCTTGAGAAGATTTAGTCCTTGTATCTCATAACACGAGAAAAGCTAATATTTATGGGAGATGAACCATTTTTTGTTAAAAAAAAAGTTAAGAAAAATATTCTAATTCGATAGTGACAAAGAGCTTGAGACAAGAAATATATAGATGAAATATTCGAAAGAAAAATGAGGGAAAATATATATGAAATAATCCATGATTTTGTGGGTATACGCTTTTGATCAGAATTTGGATTAGGGGCAAAAATTAGCTCAGAAATAAAAGTGCTCAGAATCACTCAAAATCTGAACAATCGCGTCCATCTTGACGATACGATCCCAACTCAACTCATTTCGTTCAAAATAGAGTTCGTATGAGGAAGATAGAGCATGCTGACCTCTTTGCCAAGTAGAGGAATTTTTGAAAAGAAAAATGTAGTCAATGCACAGTGAGCAGTCCGTACTATTGACGTGGTAGGTGGCTGGGAAAAGTTAACAGTGATCAATGTCCTATTAGAGTTTGACAAGTGGCATAATGTGATTGGTTTGCAGGAGTGGTGACATGGCTCGATTTTATTGGCTTAGAATGGACCAATGAGGAGGGGACATGTGGCAAGCTCGAAGGCCGCCACGAGTCCCTCCCTAAAGGTCGGTTATCGGTGCAATTTTTTTTTTTAATGGAAGGTCATGGGGTTGAACCTAGGACATGCACTATTCAAAATCCAAGACGTACCGTTACACTGTGCTAATGATTCTTAACATGTAATGGTTTTCGTTAATATTTGAAGTTAAATGATATGGCAGTTGGGAGGAGGAGGGAGCCAGCCCGTGGGCCAACCCCCTCCCATGTGATCACTCCACATAACTGCCAGCCAACAATTAGTAGAACTGGTAGCTAGTGCAAAAACGGTAATCATGGCATTTACCAACACAATATGTCAACTACCATGAAGACCAGAGGGTTAAGGCTAACGATTAGCCTAACTGTGTCATTTAGACGGGCGATGTTAGAGCTAAATTTCATTAACCGTTAATTAATCTGAGGTTAACGTTAATTAAACTCGCATTTAATTCGGTTACATGTTTTGTAGACCCTCCAATGTCGGCGCTAACTCCATTTTTAGAGGGACTAAATGGAGTTCCTCAGTTTTAGAGGAGTTTTACTAGGAGAAACTATTTTGACCATAACTTGGGAAAAAATTGACCAAATTGGGATAAGAAAAAGGTGTTCCTAGATGATTTTGATGCTCTGAGCACATTGAAGTGGGTTTTAGGAGCAGTATAGCATTGTAGATAACACTTTTTCCATATTAAGCTAAAATAGAGGCCTAAGCCATGGAAGCTAGACCAAGGAGATGTAGCCGAGGAGTGGTGAACCCCGTTATCAAAACACTGTGTTAAGTGTTTATTTTGATGGTTTACAATACATTTGTTTGTTGATGTTCGGAACTTGATTTTCATGTTATTTTTCTCATGAACTTAACAGAACACTTGATAAAATTTACCTGTTTTCATTCACAAGCACCATAAGGGAACCTATGCATATGAAGTAAAAGATAAGCATGTGTTTTTAATTCTGAAGTTGAAATTAACACTAAAAAGCTAACACTAAATAATATATCAAGTTGGTATCAAGGAAAAGCTAATTTGCTTGATTTCTTGATTTTTGTGCAATTAGGGTTTTAATGTTTGCAAACTGTGAAGATTTTTTATGCATTACAAGTGTGATGGCAACTTCAACAAGTGATGCTTCTAATTTATCCTCCTTAGCAAGACTCTTTGATGAAGAGATGTTGCAAGAGTTTATCACCATGATAGATATGGTGTAAGAGTTGTATGAAGATATGAAGGAGAACACTATAATTCAAGAGAAGTTGATGGCCATGAAGGAGGAGAAGCAAGAACTTCTTGAAAAGATGCATGAGATGGAGTTTCAACTCCATGATGCCAAGAAAACCCTAGCCAAGTATGTGCATGAAAATGAGGTATGCAATTCATGTTTATCTTCAATTTCCTCTCAAAATCAAAGTTTTGGTTCTTTTTAAAGACACATTAGAGGAATAGGGTGCAATTTATTGATGGAGATGGGTTATGAAGGTAAAGGGTTAGGCAAACATGCACAAGGCATAGTTGAGCCAATTGTTGTTGAGGAAAGGCCTAGGTATTTGGGTCTTGGTTATTGACAACATGATGGAGAATGCTCCAAAGAAAAAGATACACATGAAGGTGTTCCAAGAAGGACTTTCATTACATGTTCATTAACTCAAGCTTGTGAAGTTTGTGTTCATGAGGAATGAAAATTTTTTATACCCACTTTGCAAGAAGATGCTCATAAGCATGCAACTAGTGGAAATGGAAAACTAGAGGCTGTTGAAAGCTCTAAGGTCATTGAGACCATTGTTGGCATTCAAAAGAGAGCCACTACCTCATCAAATCCACCTCATCAAGAATGCAACAAAGGTGAATGTGCAAGGTATAAATCTTCGCTTAATCAAGATTCTTTTGATTATGATAAACATGGTAAATCTTCACATAAGATTTGGAGAAAATTTACATCTTATTGCTTTGGTTTGAACAACCATACTGTTTCGAGGTGTTGGAAGAGGATACCCATACACAGGAAACTTTCAAAACAAAAGACATGTAAAGCTAAAGGTCCATTGGATAATGGAAACCATGTTGAAAAGAAGTTGCAATTATTTTGCACTCAATGCCATAAGCAAGATCATCTTGTATACAAGTGTTGGACTTTACATCCAACAAGTCATCCACGATATTTGAAGAAGGTGGAGAGAGATTTTATAAAGAATGGAAAATATGATTCCATAATTGATGTGGGTCAGGATGATACACATGATGAAGTGTAGCTGAAGGAAGCACCATTGAAATGGTTTGGAAGGAGATGGTTAGATTTCCTAACCAATTAAGGCCTTGCATTTCTTTTGATAATTGATGCAAATAAAGCAAGATTTTCATTTCCTAATCGATACATTTCCTTATTGATGTGTTTCCTTGTTATTTGGTTGCATTTATTTTCTGTTGAAAGTATGCTGCATATTGCATGCAAAAAGATGTTGGAAAAGTAGAGTTATGTTGACTCACTTAGATGCAGCAAAGATGGAAATTTGCAAATACAAATTTGCGTGCATGTTGCATTCTTGAACTTGCATGTTTATGCTAGAAATATGTTCGAAAGTGGAGTATGTTGACTCACTTTGTTGCAACAAATTTGGTAATTTTAGCTCTTTAAGTACTTGTACATACCAATGGGATTCTTGTACTTGTGATTGTACTTGTGAGAGAGTTGAGAACTGTTATACATGCATGAGATTTTGTGTGTGTGAACAGTGGAATTTTTTATAGTTTCATTGTGGTTGAACATCCATGAGTGATTAACTTGTGTTGGTTGATTGCTTTGTCAACATGTATGTTGTCAACTTGAGAATGATAATCATTTTCACATGCATGATTTTAGATTTGTGTGGTCAATTGATTGTTACATGTATGTTATATCGACTTGGAAGAGTTGATTTTATCTCCAAAAATGATAGGGAGATGTGACGAATTGTTTGATGAGAATGTGGAATTCTTTTTGTAAATCATCAAGTGGTTATACATGTTTTTGCCTGACTTGAAGGTTATTTTCTTTGAAGAAGTATGTTTTGTCGACTTGTGTTTAGGCGATAGTTTATACACCAATATGTAAGAATACATGGTGATGTTCACATGATGTGAAATTTGTTTCTTTGAAGAAGAAAAAGGAAGAGGTCGTGAAGTTGTATTCTTGCATGAGTTTTTTTCAAACACCATTAACTTTGAAAAACAAGATGAGTGTGTTTCTTGTGACAAGATGTCACAGGATTTTGGAAGGCACACGCTTGAGAAAGAGGCTCATGATTAGCCTTCATTCTGAAATCATGACATGAGCAACATGTTAATACTCCAGGATGATGGAATCAACAAGCGAAAGTGGACAAAAATGCTAAAAAAAATTGCAACCCTTGTAAAATATCAAATCGTCTACAATGCAATTTGATGTGTTGATGCCAAGAAGCAAAAAAGATGGTGAATGCATTTTTCCAGGTGTGAAATTTGGAACCATGGAGGTAAAAGAATGGTCATTTACTTTTTTGTTATTACTAATATTGGAACTCATTATTTAGTTCACTTAGATGGTCTTAACTTGGAAAAGTGATTTCTAAGGAGAAGCTTGCATTGAATGCATGTGTTGCAAAGGAGGAACATGATTCTTAGTCGGAAGACCATTAGTTAGATTTCCAAGCACCGAGGGATCGATTTGGTACAACAGGGTAATCAACAAGTAGCCAACAAGTGTTGGATTGGGACAACAACAAAAGGAGAACATTGGTTGAAGTGCCAAGCCATTTGCAACGCAAGCCATGTCAGTGAACACAAGTGGTTGTCATGGATGTTTTTCCAATTAGAATCAATTGATAGAACTTGGGAAGGAGAAGAGTATTCAACTCTCATCAAATAACTAGCTTTTGTGGGTCCAAAATCCTGTTAGTGGGAAGGAGTGATCAGAGTTTGGATTAGGGGAAAATATTAACTCAAAAATAAAAGTGCTTAGAATCACTTAAAACCTAAACGACCATGTCCATCTCTGAGATAAAATCCCAACACAACTTGTTTTTTCCAAAATGGAGTTCGTATGTGGAAGATAGAGCCCAGTGACCACTTTTCCAAACAAAGGAATTTAAAAAAAAATTGTAGTCACTGTAGAGTCAACAAGGGCAAGGTCAACAATGGTCAACATCCTATCAAAGTTCAAAAAGAGACATACTGTGATTGTTCTGCAGGAGTGGTGACTTGGCATAATTTTATTCATTTAGAATGGACCAATGAGGAGGGGGACATGTGGCAAGCCTAGAGGTCGCCATGTGTCCCTCCCCAAAGGTCAGTTATCGGCGCGTAATAAATTTTTATAGCAGGTCAGGGGTCGAACTGGGGAACTGCGCTATACAAACTCCAAGACATACCATTACACAATGCTAATCATTCTTAACATGTAATGGTTTCCATTAATGTATGAAGTTTAATGATATGGCAGTTGGGGGGAGGAGGGAGCCATCCCGCAGGCCAGCCCCCCCCCATGTGATCACTCCACATAGCCACCAGTCATCAGTTAGTAGAACCAAGGGCCATCACAACAATGGTAATCGTGGAATTTACTGCCACAATATGTCCACTACCATGAAGACTAAAGGGTTAAGGCTAACGATTAGCCTAACCATGTCATTTAAATGAACGGTGTTAGCATTAAACTCAGTTTACCATTAATTAATCCAAGTTTAACATTAATTAAACTCACATTTAATGTGGTGGCATGTTTAGTGGACCCTCCAATTTCGACTTTAACTCCATTTTTATTGGAACTAAGTGGAGTTCCTCCAGTTTTAGAGGAGTTTTACTAAGAGAAACTGTTTTGACCATAACTTGGGCAAAATTCAACCAAATTGGGATCAGAAAAAGGTGTTCCTAGATGATTTTGATGCTCTGAGCACATTGAAGTGGGTTTCAATAATAGTAGATTATTATAGACAACACTTTTTCCATCTTGAGCTAATATAGAGGCCCAAGCCATGGAAGCTGGACCAAGGAGATGTAGCCCAAGAGGGGTGAACTCCTTTATCAAAAAAATTGTGTTGTGTTCATTTTGATGGTTTTCTATACATTTGTTTGTTGTTGTTCATAACTTGATTTTTATGTTATTTTTCTCTTGAACGTAACATAACACTTGGAAAAATTTACCTATTTTCATTCACAAACACCATGAGGGAACCTATGCACATGAAGTGAAAGATAAGCAATTGTTTTTAATTATGAATTTGAAATTAGCACAACAAAACTAACATTCAATAATGGATAAGATTCAAATCAAATAACTCTGCTATATATGTTTTAAAGGTCCAACGTTTTAACCTTCAAGTATTTATTACTCTGTCTAGTAATAAATTAGACAAGTAGTAAAAGTTACATAGAGTTAGGAAACTTGTACTACTGAGAATTTTATTATACAGTATTGAACCAAATGAAACCCATATACTCCATAGTGAATCGATTGAATGAATATTGAAACATAGGAAACCGACAGTGTCCTCCCTTACATACAAGATTATCACATAGGATTATGTTAAAATGGAGACAACAAAACTGAAGTAGGAGTTTGATAAATATCTCACTCTCATAAAATTTCAAGTGAATAAAATCAACCTTAGTTGTGCATTGTACTACTACGAACTCTATAAACATCAGAAATGAGAACAAAAGCACTAGAATGTAAAAATCAATGAAAACAAAGAGTTGTTTTCTTAAGACTTTGTGTTGAAGAAATGCTTGCTACAAAAAGCACATATTATTCAAGCATCAACAATAAAATCACTATAATTTTTTCATTCTGAATAATTTCAGGTCATAAAAAAACCGCAATCATTTTACTACAAGTAAAATCCTGACCTCGAATTCCTTGAAATTATGAATTTTACTTCAATAAAAAGTTAAACAACTAGACTCTTTCTGAAGCATCATCCTCCATTGAGTCTCCAAATAAATCATCATCATCAAAGAGTGCACTAGGTTTTGAATTGGAATTTCATCATCCTATGGCTTACAGAGTGTTTTTGGTCAATTCTAGTCATATCGTGGAAGCAATTTATATTGTCACATTTGAAGCAGTTTGCTTTGAACTACCACTGTTTTCTTTGGGCACATTTTCCCATGAGGCACCAACTTGACCAACAAAAGAATCCTCACAAAGATCTCCATAGAGCCCACCTTTCGTTGGGGACTTCACTTTGTTTAGATATTGTTGTAACTTCTGAGTTGCCTCTTTTGGTGCTTCACTCTCTTCCTTTTGGTTCATTTTTTTCTTTTGGCATAGCCTAGTCCTAGCCTTTAGGTATCACTATAGCCTGCACAAGAGACTCATATTTCCCAACAAGACTACCTTATCACTGTAACCTACACAAGAGAATCATACTTTCCAATAAGATTTCCTTCTTTTACCCTGATGGGTCCAAGCTCAGTGTTAACATTTGCATCATCTAATATTCCAACTACCTCCACTTACTCTCCACCATGCCAATCCCTAAAATAAACTCTCGCTTTATGTGGTTGCCTGGAAGCCCTTTCAACTTGTGACTCCTCATATTTACTCACTACAAAAAGTACTCCTAAATCCTTAATGGTTTTCGGAACCAAGTCTATTTTTCTTGACCCAAAGTGGTTCAAAATATTAATATATGCCACAACTGCATCCTCATCTGAAGGATCTGGAGGATCTGAAAGGGTGAACTATGGAAAAAATTGTTACATAGCCGAAAGGGTAGCTACTTTTTTTTGCCAAGATATAACCTTTGTACAATGCAACAAAACACAAAGACTATCTTATTTCACGATCTCTAGGGCTATCCTTTATGACATGCTCATTTGCAACAAAATTTTCATGCGCTTATCCCAAATCAATGACATAGATGTTTCACATATAAGAAATTCTTCATTACAAATTTAAGATTGCAACAAACACATATATTTTCAAAACAAAAGAAATATGGGTTGTATTAACAACATGGCTCCAAATTACTTGGGAGAATAAAGAAACAAGTTGCCATCCCATGAATAGAAAATGACACAATGCAAGAAGTTGAATAAAATATACACACTAAAGGAAAAATCCAATTAATAAGCATTCACAAAGAGAAACAAAAGAGTACACATTTTAACTCAGCATAGGTAATCCAAAGGTAAACCACAAAACAAAGGAAGCAATTTTAGAGCTCCCCAGTGCCATACTGAGGGCCACAAGTGTCTAGGATAAAAAATATGCATACCCACTTGGAATCCGCATACGATAACAAAAGACTGAAACTAAGTGTCAAGGTTCTCGGGACATAATATTATATTGGGCTAGTAACCAATCCACTACTAAGGTGTACAGTGGATAGTCCAACAATTGACTCTGACCAAACTGAGCCTTACACAAAAACCATGCTGTTCCTCCTTATTGAGTTTCAATTTTGATCTTTAGATAGAATCAATTAAAATTTAGTTAGCTACAAAGTAATATTCTTTGGTGTATGATGAAAACCTATCATTTCTATGTTGCACAAGAACAACATGTTGTCAAGAGACAACTGTTTTTTCCAACACAAAATCATAAGTAACAACTTGTCTCCCAAATATGTGTCTCCTCTTATCCAAATTAATCTGATCTAGTAATTCACCATCCTTCACAACCTCTAAAATAAATACACATGGTTTAAGCTCCATGACCCAGTCTGGCAGTTGCCAATTTGATTTCCCAGCCCCTATTCTAGTGGCTTGATGCACAGTTGTTGATGATAGAGTAGGTTTGGGAGCTACATCCCTTGGTACTCCACGATATTGCTGGTGTTGTAATTGTGTTTGAGCAACCTATGATTGAAAAAGTCAAGATTTATGCCATTGTTCCATAGTGGACTATGAAAATGGTTTGACACTGATTGAATAAAGCTCTATTTTTTGTGCCTTTTTTAATCTATCTAAGTTAGTTCAGTTAAATATCTTGAAACAAGATCCAACAATACTACCATGGAGATAAAAAAAGGTCAAACCTACTTCAAATATTATAGTTGTTCTGATAGAAGTATGATCCCTTTTTGTATCCTTCACACACTACGAGTTTGTCTATAACATGAGATTTATATTTGAACTTTCATATAATTTCATCATGAAAGTTAATCTATACAACCTTTATCATTCAAAATATTCACGACATTTTATTCAGCTAGGTCTCCCTCTCCTCTTCATTGTATGTGATTACAGTAGATGCTCGAGGTTAGTTATTGGAGGTTACCAGAGTACAAGGGAAAATCAAAAGGATTTTCTTTCCCTAACGAAAACAACTTCTCAATGTTCATTTCGCAGATGACTTAGCTTTAACCGCTAAATTGATTGATCATTCTATGGAAGGTATTAGTTTTTTCCTAGACATGTAGAAAAAGTTGTTAAGAGTGGCTTTGGTGAGGATGAAAAAAATATTTTCCTTACTGGTTAAGGCGAACCCCTTAATTGGTTGGATCATAAATAGAAGAGTATAAATTCCAGAGGGATCATTCATCATTTGGGCATCCCCTTTTGTACATAACTTTATCTTGTTGATCATAGGAAGTGGATAATGGCTCGATTGAAGAAATACTTCAAGCATGGAGGTAGCTCGATCTTTTTTTTACTGGGTAAGGTTGTAGTCACTAATAGAGTACATGCAATAGGAACATTTATTATTCCTAATATTTTCTTTCTCAACAAACCTATAAAATACTAGAGAAAATCCCTATAATTGTTCTTATATTTTCCCTTCTCAAACATTGTATAAAATGCTAGAGAAGGTCCTTAGAGCTAGAAGTTTTATTTGATGCAAACATAGGGAGGTCAAAGGAGTTCCTCTAGTGGCTTGGGATATTTGTATCTGGCCAAATGATCAAAAGGGATTGAACTTTCCTAACATAAGAGCTCAAGTTGATAAATGGTAGTATGATAAATGGAGAGGGATGCCCCTTAGCAACCTTTATTTCATGATTGAATTCAAAGTAATCATCAAATTTGAGGTATTATAGACTCATTTCATTTGCACGCCATAATTTGTCAGCAACATTTCAATAGAGGTGAGTTGCATGGAAACTAGTACCAGGCAGTTCCCAAGCATATAAATTTGCAGTGCATGCATATTTCAAGATCTTTGATTTGCATCTTATCATTCTATTTACTCGGGCATGGAGAATCAATGCCATATAAAGTTATAAAGTACCAAAAATACATGCCTTGTTAATCTTCTTCCAGGCTTCATTTTCCTCTAACAGTTGATGGCAAGTGCAACTTACAAAATAGTACCCAATTTCACTTTACCTAACACTTTATCCTTATTTAAACTTGACTAATTCATTAATTTCATTACCACTAACGAAAATATAGTCTATTTGAGTGAAAACAAAGCCATATTTCTTAAATTTGCTCCAAACTTGTTTTACCATCTAATGACTATGTCAATTTCATATGAAAATGGATTGAATTCTTTGTGTGACACAATTTAGTTTAGCTTTGACTTAACTCAAAATAAATTTTAATAAATCTAAACTAGAGAATTAGGTGGATTTTGATGTTGGGTCAAAATTTTACAAGTTCTAAGGAATAAGGCCTGGTTGACATACCCTAACAACATGTCATTTCATTTCCATTTCGAGTGTACACCATCTCATTAAGTTCAAGCTCCCTGAAGACTGTATTCTTAGAATAACAAACCAAACTACTACATACTCTAAATGTACAGAGGATTAAATTTATAAAATGATGTGAATAGCTTACAATGATGAATTGGAAAGGTCAAAGAAAAGTCTCACATTGATATAAATCAAATCAAAATAACAATAGATTAAAACTTACACATTGTTTTAGCCATAGTTTCTACATTCTTGTAGCAAATTTCATCTTGATTTTAACCTTTTCCTAGGACCTACATATTACTTAATTAAAAAGACTATTTTACAGATCAAGACATTAAAAGAGGGGGTAATTAAAAGAAACAATAGATTGTTTCCACATACCACACATGAAAATAAAGGAGAAAAAATGTAACCATCAAATTCCCTAGGCTGCAAAACTAACATGAAAGAATACAAAATTCTAAAAAGTATAATTTAGACTAACCAAAACCATTAAGTGAAGCAAGTAGTAATAGCCCTAGAGGAAGGATAAAAAATTTCTTGCCTGCCTTTTAATTCATTGTTGACCCTGTTATAAATTGTTTTAATTTGACCACTCCACATAAAATAACCACATTTACATTCTTCAAAATCATTGAAACTCTTTTTTCCCTACACCTAACAAGCATATGTGATTTCAATTTTCACAACCATTATAAAAAGTTGGAGAAATTTTGAATCTAAATGAAATTAACCTACAGGGAAACAACATTACAAATATATTTATAATGTTGTACTACAACATAGGAAACATAATTTAATGAAAAATTCTTGAAGATTGATCCATAAGGATAACCCAAAAATCAAACAAGCTAATGTGGCTTGAATTAGAATGATAATAATAATTTCTGTACACATAGATCCCTCTAACAAACCTATGAATTCAGTCTCACTGGAGTGAGAAAAATGCCTAAAAAATGATACCACACTTAATAAAGCCAAAATGATAATGCAATTTTATTTTATTTTTAAATAATCCCAGATGAAACACATGATGTGTGGAATCCATAAGAGTAATCATATGTGACATGGGAGTTTCATTAAATGAGAAAAATGATGAGGAGATGCAAACATGCCTATGAAGTATAATGCAGACATATTAATCTAATCACAAAATAAAGGAGGATAAGAAATGTGATTGACAAACATATCCATAACACATTATGAAAGCAATCTTACTTGACTTTACAAATAAACGACCAACATAGAATGTAGATTCATTCATCTACCCATTATGCATATCACATATGTTCACCTACAATGTTGGCTTGTTTGTTGTTGTTCAGAACTTGATTTCATGTTATTTTTCTCATGAAATTAACATAAAACTTGACAAAATTGATCTTCTTTCATTCACAAGCACCATAAGGGAACCTATGCACATGAAGCAAAAGATAAGTAATTGTTTTTAATTCTGAAGTTGAAATTAACACAACAAAACTAACATTCAATAACATATCATGTTGTTATCAAGGAAAAGCAAATTTTCTTGATTGCTTGAGTTTTGTGCAATTAGGGTTTTAATGGTTGCAAATTTTGAAGCCTTTTGATGCATTACAAGTGTGATAGCAGCTTTAACAAGTGATGTTTCTAATTTATCTTCCTTAGAAAGACTCTTTGATGAAGAGATGTTGCAAGAGTTTATCATCATGAGAGATATGGTGTAAGAGTTGTATGACGATATGAAGGAGAACACTATACTTCAAGAGCAGTTGATGGCCATGAAGGAGGAGAAGCAAGAACTTCTTGCAAAGATGCATGAGATGGAGATTCAACTCCATGATGCCAAGAAAAACCTAGCCAAGTATGTGCATGAAAATGAGATATGCAATTCATGTTTATCTTCAATTTCCTCTCAAAATCAAATTTTTGCTTATTTTGAAAGACACATTAGAGGAATAGGGTCCAAATTATTTATGGAGATGGGTTATGAAGGTAAAGAGTTAGGCAAACATGCATAAGGTATAGTTGAGCCAATTGTTGTTGATGAAAGGCCTAGGTATTTGGGTCTTGGTTATGGACAACATGATATAGAATGCTCCAAAGACAAAGAGACACATGAAGGTGTTCCAAGAAGGACTTTGATTACATGTTCATTACCTCAAGCTTGTGAAGTTTGTGTTCATGAGGAATGCGAAATTTTTATACCCACTTTGGAAGAAGATGCTCATAAGCATGCAACTAGTGGAAATGGAAAACAAGAGGCTATTGAAAGCTCTAAGGTCATTGAAACCATTGTTGGTATTCCAGAGAGAGCCACTACCTCATCAAATTCACCTCCTCAAGAAGAAACAAAGGTGAATGTGTAAGGTATAAATCTTCATTTAATTAAGTTTCTTTTGATTATGATAAACATGGTAAATCTTCACATAAGATTAGGAGAAAATTTACATGTTCTTGTTTTGGTTTGAATAACCATACTATTTCAAGGTGTTGGAAGAGGATGCCCATACACATGAAACTTTCAAAACAAAAGAGACATAAAGCTAAAGGTCCATTGGATAATGGAAACCATGTTGAAAAGAAGTTGCAATTATTTTGCACTCATTTCCATAAGCAAGATCAGCGTGTAGAGAAGTGTTGGACTTGACATCAAACAAATCATCCACGACATTTGAAGAAGGTGGAGAGAGATTTTAGAAAGAATGGAAAAGATGATTCCATAATCGATGTGGGTCAAGATGATAAACATGATGAAGTGCAGCTGAAAGAAGTGCCATTGAAATGGTTTGGGAGGAGATGGTTAGATTTCTTAACCAATTAAGGCCTTGCATTTCTATTGATAATTGATGCAAATAAGGCAAGATTTTCATTTCCTAATTAATGCATTTCCTTGTTATTGGGATGCATTTCTTTTATGTTGAAAGTATGTTGTATATTGCATGTAGCAAGATGTTGGAAAAGTAGAGTTATGTTGACTCACTTAGATGCAACAAAGATGGGAATTTGCAAATACAAATTTGCATGCATGTTGCATTCTTGAACTTGCATGTTTACACTAGAAATGTGTTCAAAAGTGGAGTATGTTGACTCACTTTGTTGCAACAAATTTGGTAATTCCAAATCTTTAAGTGCTTATATATACCAATTGGATTCTTGTACTTGTGATTATACTTGTGAGAGAGTTGAGAATTGTTATACATGCATGAGATTTTGTGTGTGTGAATAGTGGAATTTTTTATAGTTTCATTGTGCTTGAACATGCATGACTAATTGACTTGTGTTGTTTGATTTCTTTGTCAACATGTATGTTGTCAACTTGAGAATGTTAATCATTTGCACATGCAAGAGTTTAGGCTTGTGTGGTCGATTGATTGTTACATGTATGTTATATCGACTTGGAAGACTTGATTTTATCTCCAAAGATGAAAGGGATATGTGATGAATTGTTTGATGATAATGTGGAATTCCTTTTGTAAATCGTCAAGTGGTTATACATGTTTTTGCTTTACTTTAAGGTTAGTTTATTTGAAGAATTATGTTTTGTCGACTTGTGTTTAGGTGATAGTTTATACACCAAGATGTAAGAGTACATGGCGATGTTCACATGATGTGACATTTGTTGCTTTGAAGAAGCAAAAGGAAGAGGTTGTCAAGTTATATTCTTGCATGAGTGTTTTTCAAACACCATTAACTTTGAAAAACAAGATGAGTGTGTTTCTTTTGATAAGATATCATAGGATTTTGGAAGGACCACGCTTGAGAAAGAGGCTCATGATTAGCCTTCATTCTCAAATCATGACATGAGTAGCATGGTAATACTCTAGGATGATGGAATCAACAAGCGAAAGTGGACAAAAATGCTAAAAAAATTGCATTCCTTGTAAAATATCAAATGGTCTACAATGCAATTTGATGTGTCGACGCCAAGAAGTGAAAGAGATGGAAAATACATTCTTCCAGATGTGAAATTTAGAACCATGGAGGTAAAAGAATCGTCATTTCTTTTTTTTATTACTGATATTGGAAGTCATTATTGTAGTTCACTCAAATGGGCTTAATGTAGAAAAGTGATTTCCAAGGAGAAGCTTGTATCGAATGCATGTGTTGCAAAGGAGGAACATGATTCTCAGTGGGAAGGCCATTAGTTAGATTTCCAAGCACTAAGGGACCGCTTTGGTACAATAGGGTAATCAACAAGTAGCCAATAAGTGTTGGATTGGGTCAGTAGCAAAAGGAGAACATTAGTTGAAGTGCCAAGCCATTTGCAACACAAGCCATCTCAGTGAACCCAAGTGGTTGTCATGGAGGTTTTTCCAATTAGAATCAATTGATATAACTTGGGAAGGAGAATAATATTCAGCTCTCATCAAATTACTAGCTTTTGTGGGTCCAAAAGCCTGTTAGTGGGAAGGAGTCATCAGAATTTGGATTAGGGGAAAAAATTAACTCAAAAATAAAAGTGTTCGGAATCGCTCAGAACCTAAATGACCGCGTCCTTCTAGGGGATACGATCCCAACACAACTTGTTTTTTTCAAAATGGAGTTCGTATGATGAAGATAGATCCCAGTGACTTCTTTTCTAAGCAAAGGAATTTAAAAAAAATATTGTAGTCATTGCAGAGTCAGCAGTCCATACTATTGATGTGGCAGGTGATTAGGAAAAGTCCAGTGGTCAACATCCTATCATATTTCAAAAAGAGACATATTGTGATTGTTCTGTAGGGGTGGTGACATGGCTCGATTTCATTTGTTTAGAATGGACCAATGAGGAGGGGAAATGTGGCAAGACCGGAGGTCACCCCGTGTCCCTCCCCAAAGGTCGGTTATTAGGATGCAATAAATTTTTATGGCAGGTCGGGGGTCGAACCGGGGACCTGCGCTATACAAAATCCAATACATACCATTACACAGTGCTAATCATTCTTAACATGTAATGGTTTCCTTTAATATCTCAAGTTTAATGATACGATAGTTGGGGGGAGGAGGGAGCCATCCCATAGGCCAGCCCCCTCCCATGTGATCACTCCACATAACTGTTATTCATCAGTTAGTAAAATTGGTGGCCACCACAATAGTGGTAACCGTGGAATTTATTGCCACAATATGTCCACTACCACGAAGACCAGAGGGTTAAGGCTAATGGTTAGCCTAACCATGTCATTTAAACGTGTGGTGTTAGTGCTAAACTCAGTTAACCATTAATTAATACAAGTTTAACATTAATTAAACTCACATTTAATGTGGCAGCATGTTTAGTGGACCCTCCAACTTCGACTTTAACTCCATTTTTAGCAGGACTAAGTGGATTTCCTCTAGTTTTAGAAGAGTTTTACTAGGAGAAACTGTTTTGGCCATAACTTGGGAAAAATTCAATCAAATTGGGATCAAAAAAAGGTGTTCCTAGATGATTTTTATGCTCTGAGAACATTGAAGATGTTTCAAGAGTAGTAGAGTATTGTAGACAACACTTTTTCCATCTTGAGCTAATATAGAGGCCCAAGCCATGGAAGTTGGACCAAGGAGATGTAGCCCAAGAGGGGTGAACTCCTTTATCAAAAAAATTGTGTTAAGTGTTCATTTTGATGGTTTTCTATACATTTGTTTGTTCTTGTTCATAACTTGATTTTTATGTTATTTTTCTCATGCACGTAACATAACACTTGACAAAATTTACTTGTTTTCATTCACAAACACCATAAGAGAACCTATGCACATGAAGCGAAAGATAAGCAAGTTTTTTTAATTCTGAAGTTGAAATTAGCACAACAAAACTAAACTTCAATAACATATCAAATTCAAAACAAATAACTCTACTATATATGTTTTAAAGGTCCAACATTTTAACCTTCAAATATGTACTACTCTGTCGAGTAATAAATTAGACAAGTAGTAAATGTTACATAGATTTAGGAAACTTATACTACTGATAATTTTATTATACGGTATTGAACCATATAAAAGCCATATGCTCCACAGTGAATTGATTGAATGAATATTGAAACATGGAAACCAAAAGTGTCCTCCCTTACATACAAGATTATCACATAGGATTACTTTAAAACGGAAACAAAAAAATTGAAGTAGGAGTTTGATAAATATCCAATTCTCATGAAATTTCATGTGAGTAAACTCAACCTTAGTTGTGCATTGTACTACCACAAACTCTATAAACATCAGAAATGAGAACAAAAGCACTATAATGTAAAAATCAATGAAGAAAAAGAGTTGTTTTGTTGAGACTTTGTGTTGAAGAAACGCCTGCTGCAAAAAGCACATATTATTCAAGCATCCACAATAAAATCACTATAATTTTTTCGTTATGGATAATGTCAAGTCATAAAAAAAATGCAATCATTTTGCTACAAGTAAAATCCTGACCTGGAATTCCTTGAAATCATGAATTATACCTCAATGCAAAGTTAAATAGCTAGACTCTTTTGGAAGCATCATCCTCCATCGAGTCTCAAAATAAATCACCATCATCAAAGAGTGCACTAAGTTTTGAACTGGAATTTGTCATCCTATGGCTTATAGAGCGTTTTTGGTCAATTCTAGTCATTTAGTTGGAAGAAATTTTAATTGTCACATTTAAAGAAGCTTGCTCTGAACTACCATTGTTTTATTTTGGCACATTTTCCCATGAGGCACCAACTTGACCGGCAAAGGAATCCCCACAAAGATCTCCATAGAACCCACCTTTCACTGGGGACTTCACTTTGTTAAGATATTGTTGTAACTTCTGAGTTTCCTCTTTTGGTGCATCACTCTCTTCCTTTTGGTTCATTTCTTTCTTTTGGCATAGCCTAGTCCTGGCCTTTATGTATCACTATAACCTGCACAAGAGACTCATATTTTCCAACAAGACTACCTTATCACTATAACCTACACAAGAGAATCATATTTTCCAACAAGCTTTCCTTCCTTTACCTTGATGGGCCCAAGCTGAGTGTTAACATTTGCACCATCTAATATTACAACTACCTCCACTTACTCTCCACCATGTTGATCCCTAAAAGAAACTCTCGCATTATGTGGTTGCTCGGAATCCCTTTCAAATTGTGACTCCTCATCTTTACTCGCTACAAAAAGTGTTCCTAAATCCTTAATGGTTTTTGGTACCAAGTCTATTTTTCTTGCCCTAAAGTGGTTCAAAATAGTAATATATGCCACAACTACAACCTCATATGAAGGAGCTGGAGGATCTGAAAGGGTGTGGTACAGAGAAAATTGTTACATAGCCAAAAGGGTAGCTATTTTGTTTTTCAAGATATAACCTTTGGACAATGCAACAAAACAAAAAGACTATCTTATTTCACATTCTCTAGGGCTATCCTTTATGACACACTCATTTGCAACAAAATTGTCATGCACTGAGCACAGATAAATGACATAGATGTTTCACACATAAGAAATGCTTTGTTACAAATTTGAGAGAACAAAGAAATGCCCATCCCATGAATAGAAAAAGACACACTGCAGGAAGTTGAATAACATATACACACTAAAGGAAAAATCCAATTAATAAGCATTCACAAAGAGAAACAACAAAGTACACATTTTAACTCGGCATAGGTAATCCAAAGGTAAACCACAAAACAGAGGAAGCAATTTTAGAGCACCCTAGTGCCATACTGAGGGCCACAAGTGTCTAGGATAAAAAATATGCATACCCACTTGGAATCCACACACTATAACAAAAGATTGAAACTGAGTGTAAAGGTTCTTGGGACATAATATTATGTTGGGCTAGTAAGCAACCCACTACTAAGGTGTATAGTGGATAGTACAACAATTGACTCTAACCAAATTGAGCCTTACACAAAAACGATATTGTTCCTTCTTATGGAGTTGAAATTTTGATCTTTAGATAGAATCAATTAAAATTTAGTTAGCTACAAAGTAATATTCTTTGGTGTAAGATGAAAACCTATAATTTCTATGTTGCACAAGAACAACATGTTGTCAAGAGACAAATGGACTGTCCAACACAAAATCATAAGTAGCAAATTATCTCCCAAATATGTGTCTCCTCTTATCCAAATTGATCTAAACTAATAATTCACCATCCTTCACAACCTCTAAACGAAATACACATGTTTAAGCTCCACAACCGAGTCTAGCAGTTGTCAATTTGATTGCCCACCCCCTATTCTAGTAGCTTGATGCACATTTGTTGATGCTAGAGTAGGTGTTGGGGCTATAACCCTTGGTACTCCATGATTTTGCTAGTGTTGTAATTGTGTTTGAGCAACCTATGATTGAAAAGGTCAAGATTTCTGTTGTTGTTCCATAGTGGACCATGAAAATGGGTTGACACTGATTGCATAAAGCTCTATTTTTTGTGCCTTTTTTAATCTATCTAAGTTAGCTCAGTTAAATACCTTGAAACCAGATCCAACAATACTGCCATGGAGATAAAGAAAGGTAAAACCTACTTCAAATGTTATAGGTGTTCTAATAGAAGTATGATCCTTTTTTGTATCCTTCACACACTATGAGTTTGTCTATGACATGAAATTTATATTTAAACTTTCATATAATTTCATCTTGAAAGTTAATCTATACAACCTTTATCATTCAGAATATTCACGACAGTTTATTCAGCTAGGTCTCCCTCTCCTCTTCATTTGTATGTGATTACAGTAGATGATCTAGGTTAGTTATTGGAGGCTACCAGAGTACAAGGGAAAATCAAAAGGAATTTCGTTCCCTAACGAAAACCAACTTCTCAATGTTCATTTCGCAGATGACTTAGCTTTAACCGCTAAATTGATTGAGAATTCTATGGAAGGTATTAGTTTTTTCCTGGACACATATAAAAAGTTGTTAAAAGTGGCTTTGGTGAGGATGAATTTTTTTTTCCTTACCGGTTAAGATGAACCCCTTAATTGGTTGGATCATAAATAGAAGATTATAAATTCTAGATGGATCATTCATCATTTGGGCATCCCCTTTTGTACATAACTCTGTCTTGTTGATCATAGGAAGTGGATAATGGCCCGATTGAAGAAATACTTCAAGCATGGAAGTAGCTCAATCTTTTTTTTACTGGGTAAGGTTGTAGTCACTAATAGAGTGCATGCAATAGGAACATTTATTATTCCTAATCTTTTCTTTTCTCAAGATACCTATAAAATACTAGAGAAAATCCCTATAATTCTTCTTATCTTTTCCCCTTCTCAAGCATCCTAGAAAATGCTAGAGAAGGCCCTTAGAACTAGAAGTTTTATTTGGGGCAAACGTAGGGAGGTCAAAGGAGTTCCTCTAGTGACTTGGGATATTTTCATCTACCCAAATGATCAAAAGGGATTGAACTTTCCTAACATAAGAGCTCAAGTTGATAAATGGTAGTATGATAAATGGAGAGGGATGCCTCTTAGCAACCCTTATGTCATGATTGAATTCAACGTACTCATCAAATTCAAGGTATTTCAGACTCATTTCAATTAAACAACATAATTGGTCAGCAACACCTCAACAAATGTGAGTTGCATGGAAAATAGTACTAGGCAGTTCCCAAGCATAAAAATTTGCATTGCATGCATATTTTAGGATCTGTGATTTGTATCTTATCATTCTATTTACTCGGGCTTGGATAATCAATGCCACATAAAGTTATAAAGTACCAAAAATACATGCCTCGTCAATCTTCTTCCAGACTTCATTTTCCTCCAGTAGTTGATGACAAGTGCAACTTACAAAATAGTACCCAAATTCCTTTAGCTAACACTTAGCCTTATTTAAACTTGACTAATTCATTAATTTCATTACCACTAACGAAAATGGAGTCTATTTGAGTGCAAACAAAGTCATATTTCTTATAGTTGCTCCAAACTTCTTTTACCATCTAATGACTACATCAATTTCATATGAAAATGGATTGAATTCTTTTTGTGAGACGATTTATTTTAGATTTGACTTAACTCAAAATAAATTTTAATAAATCTAAACTATAGAATTAGGTGGATTTTGATGTTGGGTCAAAGTTTTACGAGTTGTAAGGAATAAGGCCTGGTTGGCATACCCTAACAACATGTCATTTCATTTCCATTTTGAGTGACACACCATCTCGTTAAGTTCAAGCTCCATGTAAGACTATATTCTTAGAATAACAAACCAAACTACTACATACTCTAAATGTACGAAGGATTAAATCTATAAAATGATGTGAATAGCTTATAATGGTGAATTGGAAAGGTCAAAGAAGAGACTCACATTGGTAAAAATCAAATCAATATAACAATAGATTAAAACGTAGACATTGTTTTAGCCATAGGTTCTACATTCTTGTAGTAGATTTCATCTTGATTTTAATATTTTCCTAGGACCTACATATTACTTAATTTAAAAAACTATTTTACAGATCAAGGCATTAACAGGGGGGTAATTAAAAGAAACAATAGATTGTTTCCACATACCACACATGAAAAGAAAGGATAAAAATTGTGTTGGGTCCCTATAATACTAGTGATTACCCCATTACTATTGTAGTTGTACCCCTTATTAATATTGTTGTGCCCCTATTTCCCCCATATTGTTATTATTGTGCCCCATAGAATCCCTCTATTGTTATTTTTGTGGCTTATATTATTATTGTTAGGTCAGCTGGGTTATATTGTGACTCCTTAGACTCCTATATATAGAAAGGAGGTTGTCATTTGAATCATCCAAGAATTGTTCATTTATGTAATGTAAAGGAGGTTGCCCCCTCAAAGAGGCTGAATTCTAAGGCGTTGATCTATCTTT